>LJIJ01001120.1:0-56354 GCA_001718145.1 Orchesella cincta
AACCATGTATAGCTTAAGACTAAAAATTAAAAAATTGAACACAAACCTCAGCAGTCATTGATGTTGCAGCATCACAAAGAAGAAAAAATGTTATCAAACCCGATAAAATATAGGTACTAAAGATGTCAGAGTGGATAATTCCCACGAGCCAATATTCTCCTGTTGAAAACATTTGATGATTTGAAATACCACATTTTCCCAGCGTATAACAGCCGTAAAACATAGGTTAAGTAGATGAGCCCCAAAACAGACTATGAAACTCCTTCAAGTACCCTTTAATCTTCTGAAATTCATTAATGACCCAGATACACGGTGTGCCTTATAGCAAACGTTTGGGTTTGTTAAAATTCCCAGCGCCCTAAATGCCAGTTTGAAAGAAATAATCATGGTAATCCATAAATAAAATGTGAGCATTCTCAAATGGGTAATCGTGATCCAATAAATTGTGAGGATGAAAAAAGTGATGACTTTTTCCACACTCATTCCCACTTGGATTGCTTTGCCACAATAAAATATGACAGCATTTATGGCTACACTCACAGCAATTAAGAAAGTGATCACAATCATGATTGTTAGGTTTCTCTTGTGATCCTTTATAACTTTCTCCTCTTCAGGAAAATACCTGTAGCAAATTTCCAATATTCCTATAGTGGCTTTTAGAAACGATGAGTAGAACTGTTGGATTTTGAAACGATTTTGTAGAAAGATGTACAAACAGATCGAATCGAGGATACTTGATAAATGGTTGGTTCCATTTGAAATTTTAATTTCGGTGGATCCTGTGATTTTATACACCGCTTTCAAGTCTTCAATGCTTAAGGAATAAAATGCAAAATGGGAAAAGTTAAGAAAACTAAAAGTAATGAGTGTTAAAAGGTAGATTTTCCAGGATGTTTGTAAACTCAGTTTGGACTTGTCCAGAGCAAGTGGAAAAAATCCAAGAAATTGATTTACACGAATTGGAAGAAAGAGAAGGTTTGTCACTGCATTTTTCAGTTTAGGTGCCAGTAATTTTCATCTTTGTTATAAACACTAAAATGAGGCTAAAAGCAATGAAATGGGGCTCGTTGATTCTTTCTATGTATGCAAATGTGCCTGTACTGTGCAATATCAGTCCCTTATCAAAACAACAAATGTCAACTACAATTTTTTTGAGACAAAGATACATACAGAAACCCTTTTCCACGAAAATCACCAATTATAGGATATATGCTAGCTCGCGTTAACATTTTATATACAAAATTGCGGGTAGCCCCTCTCTTCTAATTCTATCGATCTCATTAATGAATTAATTAAAGTGTGTTGAAAAATTATAACAACACTGCCAAAATTTTTTTTAATTTTTCTACTGCCAAAAAAACGTGGAGCAGTTAGAAACGTAGTTTTTGTGTTCCGAATAAGGAGTCATTTACTTATGCTTTCCACAAAATTTGTAGTCGGGGACTTATCTACTCTGGGAGTTTTTGTGGGATAATTCCAAAAATCGCTTTCACTGTTCGAATCAAAATTTTACGTTTTCCATGCTATACAAATTGTTAGTACAGCAGCTTGCACGTGAAGCAGCATGGGCCCAGCACCCCCATCCCAAAATGATTTTAATTAGGCATCCTTGTCAATACCAGGAGCTTTGAAAAAAGCGATGTATAACCACTTAACATTTTAGAGTGAAAGCTGGAGCGTCCATTTTTGCAAAACTTGCACAAAATATCAGAATTGGCAATAAATAAAGGTTGTTATGGTACACATCGTGTAATCTACACCAAAGTCTGTTTCTCATTAACAGGGACGCAATCCCTAATCATGCTTAGTGTCCCCAGGGCTTCGAGTTGCCCCAAGATTTCTGATATTTCATCAGAAAACTGGAAATTTTTACTTTTAACGGTCAAATCTTGCGTGTTTCATCAGAAATATTGCCGTGTAAGTTACCATACGACCAAAAGATGTTAGGAAATGATTGTAGTATGGTTTGGAACCGGCATGAGTTGAGGATCATTATTGGTTTGGAAAAATTGACAGTATTAATACGTGTGGAATGGCAGACCCAAGTTAAAGTAGTTCTATAATTTTTTCAACAGCTAAATTTTATGAAAATCATGGAATAATCCTAAAAAACTCCCAGATAGATAAGTCCCCGGACCTAAAATTTTGTTGGCAAAACTATAAGGTAAAGACTTCCTTATTCGAAATCACAAAAAAACTACGTGATTCTACCTGCTCCAGTTTTTTTGACGTAGAAAATTAAAACATTTTGGCCAGTGAGTTTATTAATTTTTCAACACACCTTACTAAATGTTCCATGACGTTATGTAGAATGTCAGACCATGACTGAGTTGACTTGTAACCCCCGTTTAAAAGTCAAGGGTCAAGCTTTGGTACGATGTAAAAAATAGGCATTTATTTGCATAAATAATGGGAGAATATATACTGCAATCAATCATGTTCTTACCATCCACATAATACAAAAATTGGTATGCTAAGATCGAGACTTCGTTCCGTGATGCTCAAGTTGTAAAAAAGTCGTTAATTTCTCAAAATTGAGCATTACGCACAACAGCCAACAAGTACATAATATGACACGTGGAGTAGACACGCATGCCCGTGTGAACTCTTAAGAATGTGTAAGAAGATTTAATTTCCAGTCACAAAATTATGTGGTTTATTTTACACATCACAGAATACTCAAGTGGTTGATGTTAATAATTTTACAAGAATTTCTGACGTAATGCTGAAGACACATGCAGATTTATTTATGTAATCCAAAATCTTACTGCTCTCGCTTATCCTTATTGTTTTCTATAAACACCTCCATACTCTGGTCGCAATTGAGTTTTATCAGCTATATTCAACAAGGCTTTGCTCCACTGAGCTTTATCCTGCCCATAAACTTTGAGTGAATCCCTTGAAAACTTGGCTCATGAGTGGGCGAATCACGCGAAGAACCAGCTCAAACACCCCCGGAGCTGTAAATGTATAAAATTATCATGCATAACTAAAATAATTTGATGTATTTACATGCAATTGCTTTACTTACTATTAAACAACACCATATTATTTGCGAAACCCGGATATCTGTTTTCATAGACGGTGACTATTGTCACGAAAAACACCATACAAGATGGGCACCCTTGTTGAATCAAATTGTAATTTTCCATATTGATCAAAAAGTCATATTGGGTGACGTTTTTCCCTTGTTCCCGAAACTGTCTCACTTTCGTCACGGCATGTTCCATAGTCATTATTATGTAACGAGTCAGCTTCGGCATTCTTCCAGCAATTGCCGCGGCTCTCACGTCCCAGTCACCAAAGTTTGCTGTCATAACTGACAAGGAAAATTAACATGATTAATTTATATTTGACACGAGTTAAACGAGTTTTTCTAATGCTGTTATACTTGGCATTCCCTGTCTGTTGACCGTGTCCAGACGGTAAGGGTACTTATCCCGAAATTCTGACCAGTCTTCGTCCAAAATTTGGTCTATTTTGTTTTCTCTCCGCCATCGTAAGCTCTTTTCAAAGTAAAAGAAACAGTACTACTAGATGCTCATATAATATTAAAATGAGTTCCAAATAATTTCTTACATCATGCAACATTTGCTCTGCTTGCTCAATATTAAATTTTTTCGCTGGAGAAAACGAATAATGTGTGAATGTAATTCCAAACTTAAAATGCAGATTATTCATATCGAATTTAAAAAATGACCTTCAACCTTACCTCGTAGCCATTTGACGAGGTAAATATCTTCTGCCATGTAGTCATGTGGTAGTTTATGAATCACTCGTTCCTTAAACTAATGGTAAGTTTCAAAAATTAAACAAAAAATTGTAAGAAAAGAACTTTGGAAAATCCAATCCAAATTAAGCGTAATATTGAATATGCTTAAATGTGTACCTTATCTAGAGTAACTTTTTCGCTGTAGGTTAACGAGAGATCCTTCTCAAACGCTGTCATGCTCTCCACATTTTCCAATATTAGTAGAAAAATTAAAGATTCCAAAATCAGAAGCAAATGAACACCATATTTTGTCTTTTTATTTGAAATAGAACACATTTTCGTATCACTAACAAAGGTAACCGTTTCGCACTTTACTTCGTCTTCGTTTTTCCTAACTCCTTTCAAAGTCCAAAAGCAAACTGGTTCCAGCAACGAAAATTCTCTCGCCAGAACACTTTCTCGTCAAGTCTTTTGCAACACAATGCTATTGAAAAGTATTGTATAAAAATAAATTCCAATCTATCTATCGCGTGTATCAACCCATTTAAATTTCAATTCAACGCTACCCATGTTCATTTTCCCACGTGCTGTGCAATTATCTTCCTAAATTCGAAGAATTTATCAAACATAATGGCTGAACGAGTTTCCACACTTGATGATTAAATTTTAATTGAAAGCAATTATTCACTCATTGAAAAATTTTAGTGTAGAAATATCTTTTATCATTTTGTAGCTACCTTGTTCATAGTGCTTACACATCAGCACAGTTTTTGCTCTTCAAGGTCATTCATAAGAATGGTTTGTTCTTTATTCTGTGCAGATAATATGTAAATGACATGTTATACTCTATAGAATAGACCTGTCTTTAAATACCATGCTAATTAAATTGTTTGTTTCCCACAATAGTTTGAAATCGAATGCTTTTAGGAGTAAGCGTAATATGTTCAAACTCTTTACACCTCAACCACCTCAACTGTGGGTAGTAGCCCTTTTCTCCTTTGTTGGAATCAAGTTTATGCGGATGTCTAGTATGCCTATGTAATTTATTGTAGTAGTAATTTATCCACGAATTAACATTATGGGTATAATAAGCTATGAATAATGCTTCCTGCTACATGATTACTTGCCGCATTACCTAGAATAGGATAACTTACATAGTAACTGCTTTACAAATCGTCGTAATTCGCATGTTGCCCCACAAATAGTTGCTAAATATTTGGGTTCTCTGACAGATAGGTACGATTAAAAACACATTTTCATGACAAGGTATGTGACAAATGACATTAATTACAACTTATCAAACCATGGAGGGATTGGAGAACCTCAAATATTTAGGTTTGAGGTTATCACAAGGCTTCAACACAAAATCAAGCCAAAAGTGCGAGCAAATTGTAATGAATATGATTACGGAAGCAGTAAACAAAGTGAAACCCATTGTCCTTGAATGTATAAGATTTGAATCCATGCGTAATTCTTCTGAGTTTGCAACCATGTTTAAGTACGTGGAGGTGCTGATATTCTTGGGAAATCCTGTGAACAACGACCAAACCCTGATGGACGTGGCAGACCAGTACGAGAAGCTTCTTCCTTTGCTTAACAACATTCTTGTAAAACGAACGGCCAGGAACAACAAGCACGTGTTGGAACTTATCAAGGAAGCGGAGAATATGTGTGTTTATGGCGAGAAGCTGCTCTGTATGCCATTTGAAGAGGCTTTGACGGAAGCCGAGTGCTTTGACAAGTATTGGGAAAAGTTGATGGCGAGGAATATGCAGATTGAAGAGGATGAAACTTTTCCTGAAGAATTGGTTCAATTCTTGTCTCATACTGAACCATATCAGTCTGTTATCAAAAAGTTAGGGAAAGGAGCGAGGAGAAAGCAGAAGAAATATTGGAAAAAGTTCCTGGTCGGGATTCTCGTCTCGCTGCTTCTTTCTAATCAGTTTGTACAACTAGCAGAGATATGCAGAATCAAGGAGGAAGAGGACATGAAGAGCAAAAACGAGGAGACAAAGAGTTGGTGGAGGTGGTGGTTTTGGTGAATCATTGTTTTCATATTGTGCAAATTGAAAGATGATGTGGAAAGATAATAAAATTAAAATTAACTGCGGTCTAGTTAAATTATGCCATCAGAAAGCTATACAACTAGTAGTTATTATTACAATAACGCGTACATTAGCGACTTGATTTTTAAAAACAACGTTTACTCTGACATCCTGATAAAACTGCAATACAAATAGCAATAATAAAAAACTTACAAAAGAGTTAATTTTACAATAATATCAGCAACTACTTTCTTAATAAACCACTGGTATCCACATTTTATTATGAGGTTCCTTCGTCAGACTAACTTGGTGATGGGGATTAAGAGCTAGATGCGAAGCTTCAAAATTCTTCATTAGAGGATGTTGCACGAACCGGCTTCACTTTTTTATGGTTGCGCGACATGTGTAGCTTCAGATCATTGATTCGCCCAAAAGAATCCCCACAAACTTCGCATAATAGAAACCCGGACTTCTTCTTGTACAGATGTTGACTTGCGAAGTGTCGAGAGAGGCTCAGTTTTCCCAGCCGTTTTGGACAGGCGGGGCAAGGGGTTCCTACAATATAAAAAATACAAATGTAATATAATACTAAATTGAGTTTTTAGTGATTTTGGATTCATTATATTACCTGCGTCGGGGTGGATCTCCTTACAATGCTGATCATACTCCTCCAAAGTTACAAACTCAGAAGGAGTCACACAGATTGCGCAGGTCAACCTCCCATTCCAAGGACAAGCGAAGCTTGAAGAACTACTTGTAAGCGTTGACCTTTTGCTTGAGCGACCCCGACGAAAAGGCACGCGTTCCACGTTATCAGTTGAAGATGGTGGCTCGCCCAGTCCTGGCAAATAGCTGGAACACCGTTTCCAGCCCCTTGAGGGACTCTACCGTCTATGAACACATGCTCCACTCTCTTGACGCTGCAAAGTAATCAAAACATGCACAAATATTGAGTACAAAGAAAAGGGGACGGAAATTGGAACATTATAATATAATGTTGTTATGTGATTAACTTACTGCACCCGTTGACGATGCCTTTGGAACATGCTTCGTGAGGAGAAATGCTCCCCACATTCCGTGCAGCCAGCGACAGCTCCATAACGGTACTTCGGTGGGCGTTCCAAAGATGACGAAGCCATTCGTGGCAGTGCAAAAAATCACGGTCGCACTTTGGGCATTTGAATTTTTTGTTTGTAGACATTCGTTTGATGTGATCCTTTAATCCCTTCGCACTACTGTAACGATAACGGGGCTCGCACACACAGTAGTGTCCTCTGCGGCCAGTGACTATCGCATGGCTGTAGCAAGACGCAGTTTGACTATTGACTTGATGACTTGAAGCGGGCTGGAGTCCAAGGGTACCTCCGAATCCTCCAACGGCTGGAACAATTGCAAGGGAGGGAATCGTCGGGACTTGTGCTGCTGCTGCAGGAGGGGGAGTCGCAGCTGGGTTGAAAATAGCAACTACGTTATCCGGAGTCGGAACTGGCTCATCGACTTTCCTCAGCTTCTCTTGTTTTACGATGACATTGCTGGAGAGAAGTTGTGCTTGTGCTCTCAGGTTTTTAATCTGCTTACTTTGCCTCTTCAAATCCTTTTTCATTTTAGCCTCCTTTGTTTCATAGTCATTTGAATCAGCTTTGAGTCGTTCATTGATACTCTCCAACTCGGCCATTGTCTTCATGCGATTCTCATTCTCGGCAGCATGATCAGCTCGATCCTTGTTCATTTGCTCCTCCAACTGGACCACCCTTCCTTGTAGCACTACTACTTCTTCACTCTTCTCATTCACTACGTTTCCCAAGGTTTTGATGGTCTCTTCGTTGACCTCTGCCTTCCGACGACAGTCTTCAATGCACTTTTCCAGTACACGCTTCTCTTCCAAGGAGTCACCGAGTTGCTTCATCACAGTCCTTAGTTCTGACAAAGTCTTGGCTTCCACCTGCCGTTTCTTAACATCTCGATATTCTTTCAATCTTTTCTCCAATACTGGAATCCTCCGATTACTTTCCTCCAATTGATGCTTCTTCACTTCCAGTTGCCGTTTCTCCATTTCCAGTTGCTGCTTAGTCCGCTCCAGTGTGGCAATCATTTGAATATACATATAAGGGATGTTTGGAGGGGCGATATCAATCGGAACTGGTGCAGCAACACTAACAATCATCTGTTGATAATTAGATAGAATAAACCCGGCAAGCCCGATGGAAAGAACTGGGGGATTAGAAAGCGCATTTCCCCTCCCACGGTTTCCCAACTCGAACAAGTCGTCATTTTCCTCCTTCACCAGTTTTACTTTTCTCGGCCTCCCACGTCCATTTCTGTTCTCCATTTCGACCTCTATACCTTGAAACACAAATTAACTTTTAATAAAAAGTCGACCACTATCACTATCGTAAGTATCACTTTGAAAATGATAGCCTTAAGTCACTGAACTGATGTGAGCACAAAAAGCAAAATACAACAAGTCTAAATACCCTCGACTACACAAGGTAGCGAAAACAAAATCCTGATTTCGTACTTTTAAATTGCAAAAGTGGAAAACTCGAGACGACGGCGCCTGCTCTGACTGCTAGATGCAGCAGCCACCTTATTTTCTTTGTTATATGGAAAAGAACATTCCTCAAAGCTTGTCGACAGCGAGGCATAGAAAGCTCTCAATTTTATCATAGGAAAACAAACAAAGACAACCCAATCCACGCCATAACGAATAAGAATCATCATCATCATCATGAAAATACAAAGTGCATGTATTTTCATTTCATGCATCCGATCCACTTGGCCAACTGACCACCCCAATAACCCAATTGGGTGGATGGTGGATCGCCATAGCGCTCCATAGCGCTGCTGACGACGATGCTTATCATCAAAATTGGTAATTTTTTTATGTCAGCATTATATATATTATGCATTTTCAATTCATTCTTAAAAATAAGTGCCTTATCCAATCTACCCCTATTTGTGTTTTGACTACGTCATTAATATTAGTTGAGGAACAATGTCCGCAGCAATGATGATGGAAGGTAGAAATGGAGGTGACACGGTTGAAGTGGAGGAGCAAGCTGGAAGTGGGGATGTTGAGGTGGTTGTTGGGCTACATCCCCTTTTGGTAGACACCGTTCTCGACCATTTGATGGAGTGTCTCCACCTCAGCGACTTGAAAAATGCTCGGCTGGTTTGCCAAAAATGGAATCAAAGTGTTCTACCTCGCTTTAGAAAAACTTTCACAGCGGAAATATCTGTACAACAGATGTAAAATTATTTACCAAAGATTTTAAAGACTTGCCCTCAGTCGTGCTTATCATTTGGTATAACTTTTAGAGCTATCTCAACCCTCAATACGGGATGCAGCCCAAGGTAGTGGAAGACTTTGTGGAGGACATGCGAGAAAGTAAGGAGATTCCCTTTACTCGCTATATTTTAGCGGATTTCCCTTGGAAAACTCAGGTCGCGGATGACTTCTTTTGGCTGGTGGGAAGAACCTTGACGGAGTTTACTCCGTGGCTGCAAATGAACGGGAGGCAGTGGGATCTTGTATGACAGATTTTAAATTAAAAAGCATCCAAAGCAAATACTAGAGTACATTTTTTCTATCCTCATTAGGGTGACCTTCGTAATCTGCTTTTGTACCACTGCCCCCGTCTGGAGAAACTGTATGTATCGCCAGCTCCACAATGGTTTCGTAGACAGAAACAACTCTTTCCACCATCCAGCTCATCCTGCCGCGACACTCCTACCCTTCCATCTATCAAGGAAATCGTCATCAACTCCTTTCGCTCATATCCCGTTGAGTTCCTGCAAGATCTATTCTCCGCCACCATAAACCTCCAGAAACTAAATATCAGATGCCAGAATGAGGATGACGTAAAAGGTACTGGAGAGTGGCCAGAAGTTAGCGTTTTTGGAGCAATAGAGTATGCAGGACGTGAACGCACACTTAACACCTTAATTCTCGTTGACATCTCAGATAACCTCCTCCATAGTCTCATTCACCTCTCCAACAAAAAGGAGCACGGTTACCTCCGACTCCTCAAGTTCACCTGGGTATACCAGAGGGATGAGTGCAACGTCAGCGTGCAGCTTCTCCAAAAATTTCTCTTTTGTCAACGCTTGACTCTCGAATATCTGATGCTAGACCAGTTCACAAAGTTTGATAGGCTCATTCTGCCCCATAACTTTGTGTTTCCGATCATGCCCAACCTGACGACCTTCTCTTACGGTCACGAGGGGTCGGATTGTGTTGAGCCTTTCAGCCTCTCTGAAAACTTTCCGCAGTTGCGAACACTCCAAACCGGATATTACTCAGATGAGAGCTACTTCTCCTCCAGAATGAATACTTTTGAGATGCAGCGCTTTTGGATCTATTCTGCGGTAACCACCAATGTCACGACCTTTCATATACACAAACCAGTGCTTGCCAAGGATATTGCGTTGATGACTAAGATGATGGGTAGCGTGAGGAGACTCAAAATTGTGGTGTATTCGAGGGAAGCCATGACCCAGGTTTGGAAAGGATGGCAGCAACTAGAAACCCTCAGTTTGAGTCACAAATCCATAAAAGATGTGGATTCCGGTTTTACGGGGATTCCAAAGGAAGAATACTTTCGGCTAGTGACTGAAAATAATTACCAAGAGGATCCTGTGTCATTGGCGGTGGAGCCTTCGCTTCGGGATTTGAAACGTATGACATTGTCGAGCATGTTAAATAAAACCTTTTATGGTGAATATAATTTTAGTACCATGTTTTAATTTAGATTTAAGGTCGTTAGTTATCATGGATGGACTATGCTCTCACCTGACCACTGGGGTGGATATCTATACACTACTTTCGGATTTTACGGGCTACAATGCCATCAAATATTTGACTCATCTCAAAGAAATTGCAATTGAAGGATCGATGGTAATTTTTCTGTTTTGAATTGAGTTCAAGTTCAAACTAATTTTGTAAGTGATGAAATGTTTCGCATCTTTTTAGCTAACTCAACAGTGCTGCATGAAGTTACTAGACGAGCTTAAGCTGGAAGCTTGGAGATTTACGGATATGCACTCTGCGGATTTGGTTCCGCCGCAGAACATTCGGCAAATAGAAAGGTTCTTCAATGAGTTTGAGCAAGAACGATATTGAATATGGAGGAAATTAGCAGCTACGTATTTGAACCCACACCCCAATTCAAATTGGGAGGACAAGAAAGAAAATTAATCAAGCCCGAAGTTTAGTATCCTTTTTTATATTTTCAAATCAAATCAACCTGCGTTGAAAACAAGTGAAAATTTGAAATGTTCATGAAACCAAAACCTCATCATATATTAAATAATGTCTTTGTGTAAAGATGAGAATCCCAAACAAGTAGATTTGAATGAAAGTTGATTTCTGAAGTAAAATTATAAAATCTGAAAATAATTATCGATTCAGTGTGAATTTGCATGATTATCTCACCCTATCCACGTCTGCATGTCGTTTTGTATGGTTTATAAGAAGAGCAGAAAGTCACTTGATGCTTCTAAAGGTCAAGGTCATCAAGGGATGTTATAAGGTATCAAATTCAACGTAAACGTATTCGTAAGTGGGATGTAAAATTCTGTATAAATAGCCCCGTAAAACCTTTCACAACTTCATTCTAGCGAAAGAGCAGGCCCAGTGAACGTCTTACTTTCTCTTTTGAAATATTTTCAAAGTCCAAATTCCCAAAAACTTAAAATAAGTTTCCGATTTCAAATTAAATTTTCAAGTCTAAATTCCCAGGAACTTAAAATAAATTTCCGAATCCACAAATGGATATCGTTCCGACAAAGAAACCAAAACTTGTAGAGGAAGATTGGAAGAAGGAGTCGTCATCCGAGGAGAAACAAAATCCTTCACCTTCTAAAATGGTAAATTAATCGTTTGTGCTTGTTCATAAACTATGTGAAAACTTTTTATATTTCCAAAAAACTTTGTGCTTTTTCAGATCAAGCAAGCCATTGCGAAAGCCCATTCCACTCTCAGGAACATGGATTCTACCGGGAACTTTTTAGACTTATCGAACAAAAGGGAAACGCACATCATCGGAAGAGCAATCTGGGCCCTCGAAGGCATCAATTCCGGGCAAGATCTCGACATGTTGGCCAAAAATGCAGGATGTTTGCTGGTAACTGAGAAATTCCGTCTTCGCTTCTACTTCAACAAACTGGAAATGACGACCGAAGAACAGGACCGTTATGTATCCTTGTGCGTCGCTGCTCAGAATGGAGGAGGAAACGCCGAAGAAGCCTTAGCCTTCACTGTAAAGGTCGATCGCCTAACAGAAGACTTCAAAGTTGATTACAATCAAATGCCAGGTTAGTCTTGCCTTCCAAAAAATTCCTACTAAAATTTCGATCTTGTAAGAAAAACTTTAACTGCTAATGATTATTATTTCTGTATCACAGAAACCGAGGTTAAAATCCTCACTCCAGAGGAGTATTTTGGGGTGGTCGTGGCTCCACACTTCCTAAATTACGCTTGCTCATCATTACCAACCAGCAGCATGAAGTTTGGAATTACCGTGTCTGTCGAGATTCCGGCCAAAATGTCCATGGACGAAGCTGCAACCCTAGAAGGATGCGACAGGGTCCTTACCTCCATGCTGCATGCTCAGAACCCAGATTCCGCTGAGGATTCCATTCTGGACACGACTATGACTGCAAAAGCTAATGTAAAATTGGACGCTAAGAACTTCATGCTAGCAGGTACTAATATAAGCTTAAATTTTGAATTAGCATGGATTTTTCTTTTGACACTAAGACATTTCATTTTGTTTATTGAATGGTAGCACGAAGCCAAGACATGATGATGAAGGTTGAGCTGGACAAAACGGAACAAGACTTTGATCCAAAGGTCTTTCTCCAATCTATTTTGGACTGGATCTACCTCGGCAAAATAAGCGAGTCAACGGGCAAGGTGCTTCAAAAGCTGTTGGAGGATATCAACACAAAGAGCCAAGTGACAGCGTTGAGATGGAGTTTGGAAGAGGAAGTCCTTAGTATGACCTATGGTAATCGGAGCGATTCCCCTCAAAGCAAGAAGAGGGAGGGGAGCTTGAGGATCGAGCTTGGTAAATACTTGACTATGAGCAAAATCAATAAGTTCATTTGGGAGTAAGTTTCAATCGTTTAAATGCTTTTCTTTATAAACGTTCTACTTGTCTTAAATAAAATAATTATTGTGTTGGTCCTCGTTTCTGTTTCAGGTTTGCTGGAATCATTGATTCAGCATTGTCCGACGAGTAGGATGGAATAGACGTGGACAACCAGGAAAGGAGTAAATTTTATGTGTGTTTTACTGAATATTTTTATGAAATGCTATGAGCTAGTTAACGGTAGGCTGCTCATATATTGCTATAATTTTCATGTAGGTTAGTTTCAATTTAAAAAAAAATTATTCTCACGGATTTAGAATTATTTCCGTATGCCGTATTTATGATAGGTAGAATTAGTTTGTTTATACATAACGTTGATGAATTGTATTAATACGTTATACTACTGTTATTGTGCAATAATAGACCTTGATGAATTTCTCTTCCTTTGTTCATCAGATGAATAGATAAATTTGGTAAGTTATTGTTTCCTTTTTGTTTGAAAGCATAAAGTGTTGGCAAATTCATAGCAATTGCATCTTTTGTTGCTGCTGCGACAGATAGATTCTTCGGAACATTTCAAATAGAGCATTTTATCTCCATTACAAAGAAAGGCAGTTCAGATTTTAAGGAATTTCTTTAGGAAAATGCAAAACTTTCATTTCCTCCTCGCTCTCACATCTCTCCTTCTTTTGAATCATGACCTTGGCGTTGAAGGTCTAACTTGCTGGCAATGTTCAACAGGTCCCAGTGGGAGAGGCGCCACAACTCTCGTCTGCGACGAGAACCACGGTGGCTACTCAATTGAGTGTGAGGGTGGTGGATTCTGTGTGGTAGAAGAGCAGCGTAGGTTCCAAGCAACTAAAACGGTAGCCGTTTCCAAGTACTGCAGCCCACACCTGGGAAACAATCTTGTGATGGGGTGTCAGGAAACTGAAGATCCCAAAACAGTACGCGAGTTTCGCTACTACGCTTGTGCATGCAACCATACGGATGATTGTAATAGAGATGGAATAGGTAGCGTTGGATTGAAACCTTCTTGGGCTGATGACACAGTCTACAGGAAAGATGAGCAGGGGAGGATGAGCAATTATGGCAGAGCCACTCTACACTACCTAACTGGGGGTGGAGTTGTGACCTTGATGATTATTCCACTTTTTTTCAGTTCAAATTATTATTTTTACTGAAATAAAATTATTATTATTAGTCGTGTCCTAAATAAGCGGTACCACCACGCGTTGCTTTGTTACTTTGCTTGAAACTCCACTTAAAGTTAATTAAAAAACCTTAAATACTGAAAAATTGTCATATTCCTTTTCCAGACACTCTGACCACCTACAAGTCAGCTTGAAATTAGCATTTGTTATTGAAACATTATGTTTGCTCACGCCAAACAAGTTTTTGGTCTTATCGTGCTGCTATTTGGTGCAGCCGAAGGTAGTTTCAAGATGCCTCCTCATTCATTCTTTTATATGCCAAACCACAAGTTATTCATTCATAATCATCATCCTATTTTTTAAATAGCTTTAAAATGCTGGGAATGCCAAGAGCATACTGGCTCCTTTGAATTGCACCAGTGTGACGAGGAGCACAGTGGAATCAGCAAGGAATGTGGACCTGTCGCCACATGTCAAGTGGACGAGTTGAGAGAAAACAGTGGAAAAATCATTGCTGTTTCCAAACACTGTTTCACACATTCAGGAGGAGATATCGGAGATGGGGATGAGGAAAATCGATGCAAGTCCTGGACGGAGGCTCCCGGAGTGACCCGACATTTTTGTAGCTGTCACACGGACAACTGTAAGTTTACTCTAAAATTGCGTCATTTTTCGTTGAAGCAAGGAACGTATTGATTTCACTCATTTACATTTCATCAGGTAACGAGTTCGGGATAGATGGAATCGCTGAAAAACCAGGCGAAGTCGTAGGGACAGGTGGTGCCGATGTGGTGGTGCAAAAGCCAACGGTGGTGTCATTAGGTCTCGTTCTCGTTTGGATTCTTGTCCATTTCTAAACTATGTTAAGATTTGTTATGCTAGCAACCCGTTTGAAAAATAAATTAGTCAGTATTTCATCATTTAGACACTAAACCTTCCAACTTCCACTTGAATGTTTTTGCTTGCGTTAATTTGCAAGAATATTTTGAATAATAAAAAGTGCAAAAATGGTGAAATATTACGAGACTACAACAGTTTTCAACTATGCCTGGGACCAGCTAGCTTCCGCTTTCTGGTACCGCTACCCAAATCCCATGAGCAGTCACGTCCTTTCCGAAGACACATTATTTAGAACTCTGCTCAATAATCATGAGCTGTACTCCCGTCGCCTTTTGACAAAAACTAACAAGCTAAGTGCACCCATGTGGGGAGCGGCGTTAAGAAGGAGTACAGGAGGCAAGGTCGTGATTGTGGAAGAGTCTCTCATCAACCCGGTGAGTAAGACGATTACCACCTACACCCGGAACGTTGGCTATAGCTCGAAAATTCTGAGCGTTGTGGAGAAAGTGGTTTATCGGCCAGCTGAGGGGAAAACTGAGGCGAGAAAGGAGGCTTGGGTGGAGAGCAGCTTGTTTGGCTTCCGAAGACCTCTGGAAAAGTTTGGAATAGAGCGGTTTAAGAAGCAGAGCGGCCGGGCTGTGATAGGATTCAACTATGTGCTAGCAAAAATGTATCCGGGAGCTGGAGGAGGAGGAGATAAGAATGAGGTTCCAGTAGGAGGAGGACTCAATGCTATTAAGGAGAAGGCGAGGCTAGCAAAAGAGATGGCGAAAGAGAGAGCTAGACGATTGTCTAATGTTTATGCAGATGCTTCCAAGAAGCCTGAAAGTTAGATCAAATTCATTATAAAATGTAATTCTATAGAATCGAGCTTTTCATTTTGTGTAATTGGGTCATTCTTGAATTTTTATTGTGAAATGGAATGTCATTTTTAATTAGAATAAAAACAATGTAATTGGTTCAATAAACCTATCATCCTCTTTTGATTACCTCTCATTTATTTCGTTCATTGCAGTATTTGTAGCTCTGTCAGGTTCATAAAATGACTCGTTTTGACTTTCTCGCATTCTTCTCCCTGCTGCTCTGGTCTTCTGTTGAAGGTATAATATACAACAATCATATTTCATTGTTCATAAGTCATAATCATACAATAATTGGTTTTTATTGAAGGCTTATCTTGCTGGAAATGCATCTCCGAACGCGATGACCCCGACAAGGAACCAGATTTCAACTACAAATGTGATACTGACCTCACCGGATTTGCTGATGATTGTGGTCCAGACGCTGCCTGCGTCGCCCGAGAAGATTGGGACGAGTACACTGGAAAACTGGTGCAAACGGAAATGTACTGTGTGAACAATGAAGCAGGTCCAGCGAGCACTGCACTACCTACAGGATGTCTAACTTATAAATATGGCCAAGGAAGGAAGACAACTCTGATCAAAAGCTGTTTATGCAATCACGCGGATGACTGCAATCGAGCTGGATTAGCTAAGCTGCATAAAATCCTTCCAACGGTTGATAGTGATGGTAGAAAAATTGATGCTAAGAATGGTTCCTCCAGTTCCAGCGTTCCAACGGGCAGAGTTCTTGGAGGTGGGAAACGAGAGGCTACCAGTAGCAGCTCCAGCAACAAAAAAAGCACAAAGAAGAGACGAAAGCGAAAGCATAAGAGGAAAAACAAGTTCAGAGACGCGTACATATCCACCCAGACTCGAGTAAGCATTCCAGTTCATAAAAAGATATGATAATAATTTGAAATAAAGGCTAAAAACTGATTTTAACAATTCAATTTCAAGCAAACACACTCATCATTATGTAGATCATGGTTGAAGGTCTGTTTTATTCTTCTGTCGTGGCACGTTGACTCCCATTGTCTGGTCCGATAATTGTATGATCATCAAAATCATATAGGACAAGATCAGTTCTTGACGAATCATTTTATCATTTATTCAGCTGCGAATGGGAAAAACCTTTAAAACTTGTTCAAATAACGCTAATTTACACCAATTAACCTGCGTACATTTTGCATGCGCAAGCTCAATATTCTCCAGCAGCTTGTTGATTGAATTTTTAAGCATATATTGCAGGTGTGATGATGAATGTTGCGTAAATGGAAATGGTTTCAAGGTGAACAATTAAATCAGTGTGATTGAATTAAAGGAGGATGTGGTATAATAGGTATGGATGCGTACGTCACGTCCCTTTTTCCAGGATTCCAGACACCAGAATATTGCATTATGCATCCTCTCCGATGTAGGTATATCAGAAGACAATTTTGGTGAAACCATTTATTCCTACAAATTACTTGGAACGCGTTGTTTATCGCGATAAAAAATGATTCATAGGATACGACTTGAATGGCTGTTTCTGCAGCCTTTCCTTCTTCTATTTTTACTTCATGGAGGTGATTGTGATGGCACACCAGAAAAAGCCACTTGTGATTGGGTCGGCTACCGAAAAGTGGAGCGAATGCGGGATCTGTCAGACTGTACAAAGTTCTTTTACTGCATCCTTGGCGAGAAACCGTTTCGAGGCTCCTGCCCTTGGCAAGACGGCTATTACCTTTACTTCAACCCAAATACTACTCACTGCGATTTTTACGAGTTTGCACATAAAGACTGCTTTGGAACAGGAACTGGAACCGGAACAGGAGTGTATGTTACAACAACTAGCACAACAACTCTTCCTCCAACGACTACAAAACCTCCTCGTCCACCTCCACTTGAAGAAGCGGATGAAACAGACTTCATTATTGATTGCTCCAAGCGACACTGTGGCTTGTTCCCTAATACATATGGGGCTTGTGACACTTATGTCGTTTGTGTAAATGGGGAGCGCCTCGAAAAGAAGTGTAATGGAGGTCAGTTGTTTGACGTTAAAACAAAAGAATGTCAACCAGCAGCTCAAGCCACTTGCTGGAAAGAGCCCAATGCTGGGCCCCACTTGAGGCGTAAAAGTCAACCTGAATGCCCCTTCCATGGAATGAGCCCATCAACAACTCCCCTATCAGAAGACAAGGACGAAATGATTCTCCAAAATCCAGTTGTCACCAACTGGGGCATTTGGCAAGCTTGGAAAGAATGTCCTGCTGGGACATATGCCACTGGAATATATGCGTGGAGAAGGCTACTTCTTCAGGGACGGAATAGCGACCATGTGGGTATAGTATCGGTGTCATACAGATGTCAAACACCAGGTGGAAATGAAACTGATAAGTTTATCGAGAGTTTAGCCCCAAATCTACCGCATGATGGATGGCCAATGTATTACATGTGTAAGGGTGCTGTGGTCGGATTTCGGTTGAATTCTGTGAGAGATTTGGGGGCAGGAAGAGATAACATTGCTACTGACAATGTTCAAGGTGGGTTAATCCTTTAAACATTTACTAAAACTTAAAAACAATTGGAATTTTGGATTAAAATATATTTTTTTTATCAAATTTTTCTAATACAGCCATGTGTTCCTGCTCGGGTCCCGCGTACAAGCCTTACGAACAAGCAATTTATTCTCCCCAGAATGGCCACAGAGGTGACTGGACAGCTCAACAAAACTGCAAAAAATACCAGGCGATGACTGGGATGCAGACCCAAATGCAGGACATTCGCGAGCGACAAATAGGCATTTATGACAACACGGGAATGAACAACTTCAAAATTCGTTGCTCCACCGTTCCGGATCCTTATTCTAGTTGCATTCCAAGGGAAAAACGACTTCTTATTCGAACTTGTGACAATTCCAAAAGTGATGAGGGGCTCCGCTGTGATTTTGACTCGCAGATTGGTCTCTCTATGGACTATGAAAATGCAGAAAAAAGAATTGATTTCTATTCCAGCATTGGCTACACCTTCCAAGAGAATAAGGATAAACTCAAAGAAAGAGTTGAAAGCCGGCTACGAAGCCAAATTGAAAATGGAAGGAAGCTGGAATACACTTGGGATGACGTGATCCCATCAACACTTAGTGACCCAGAGGTGGTAGCCAGTCACAAGTTGTTTGTGAAACCTTGGAAAAAGTTGGAGCTTTATCAAATCGTTGGGGCCTGTGGGGATTTCGTGGTGAGAACGAATAGATTTTTGAGGATGGAGACGGATGGGAAGAGTGGAATGAAGCAACAAATTTATTTTGAGATTTGAGAAGAAAAAAACCAATATTTTTTATTGTAATTGAAAATGGAAATTCCTAATTAAATAGCAACTTTAATTAAGTCCATATTACTCCCACTAATGCTAATTTCTAACGATATAAGTTCATAAGCAAAACAAAAAAACCTAACTAATAATACTACTAGACAAGGCATATTATCATTAGATAGTTTATCTTCACACGATGATGATGATACGAAGCTCGTCAACACCTTCCGCTGAAAGAAAACAGAAATAAGTTTTAATTAATTTGCACCGTAGATTTAACTTGGCATTATAATCATATTGAAAATGAGAGCTTACTCTTTCATCCATCCACAGTTAATTCTGCATTAATCCTGTCTCGGTTTGCCCCGACCACGTCCTCGACCAACACCTTTAGATCCAAGAGGCGCTTCTTCGGTTATCGGAAGTAGCGAAGCTTCCTTCGTGACTTGAGGTGGTAAGACTTCCTTTTTGACTTGAGGTGGTAAGACTTCCTTTTTGACTTGAGGTGGTAAGACTTCCTTTTTGACTTGAGGTGGTAAGACTTCCTTTAATGCTGCTGGAAGTGGAGTGGCTTCCTTTGATGCTGAAGGTGGTAATGTTTCCTCTGATGCTGGAAGGGGTGATGTATCCTGTGATACTGGAGGTGTTTCCTTCTCAGAAACAATAAATGAAGTAGCCACTGCTACTTCATCTATTGGAAGAGGAACCATTTGGTTGCTAGCTTGGATAGCCGTTATCTGAGAAGTCTTCGAGCTGATCAGGGTGACGCAAAGTCCAAAGTGCAAATCTTCGACCTCCTCCAGTTCCAGTTTGAAATCTCCCCTGTCTACTCGTCCTCGAAAGCTTTCCACAGGTATTGGAGAGCGCATGTACCGGAGAAAATATTTCTCTACGAGTTTTCCGCGGCGATCCTTGGAAGTCCGCATATATACAGCGGTCTCTGAAATAAGGACAAGAATTCACACAAAATTAGAAGATAAAAATGCAATTAATCTAAACAAAATAAAAGTTTCATTTCCAATCATTAACTTACCGGGCATTTGATTAAAATGTTTCCAGAACGAGTCTGTCAACCGATCCACCTTTACAGTAAAGTTGAACCCCTCTCCATTGGAGTTTCCTCCCTTTAGAACGCTCACATAGAGGGACAAGTACCGCACTCGCTCGTCCATCCTGGTCGCCAACTCGAACTTGTCCAAATAAAACCGAAGGAGGATCTCTTCGCCATCTTCGTCATGCAGCTGGACCACACATTCCGCTCCGCCAGCAACCGACTCAAGATCAATGATGGACCCAATTTTCTCCAGTGTCCACATGACTCTAGTCTTGGAATTCAGTTCCTAAACTCACAAACATATTGTTTCTGAAATATTGGAATTTAGCGAAATTACAAAGAACTACAAAAATTGAACACACCTTTGAACTGCTTGACTTTGAGCAAAGGCTAAAATTGAAGTCGAACTCCTCCTCGTCTTGGAACTCCTGGTAGCTTTCTCCGCTGACGTTTTCTTCATCGATTTTTGGAATCATTTCCTATAAATCAAAAAACCCCAATCAAATTTGATATTTTGACTTGTTCTGACTAAAAGTTTTCTTAGATTTTCAGAAATATTTAACTTTACATTTTCTGAAATATTCGCAGGGCTGTTGTCGTCATCACCAGCGTCAATGATGCTCCCAGCTTCCTGCTTTACCTCCACCTTCAAATGGTCCATCATTTAGTCAGTTAGAGGTAAGAGTTTGTCCTACTCAGTTTTGAAGGGACTTGTTTAGTGGAAATAAATTTCTAAAGTTTCCTGGAAATCAAAATAAGGTTTCCTTTTTGCTTTCCGACTGGTTTCTGTCTGCTCTGCTCAAACGCTGAACACCAAATGACAAAATTTTTCATTTTGTAAACCGTCCAAGATTTCGAATTTGGTCAAACGTAATACAACTTTGATTTGACGAAGTAGAAGAAGCATTGAAACTTGGTGATTTGCATTTGACTCAACGATAAACTACGTACGTAATATGCATAAAATATGGTAGATGAGAATAAAGCAGGTTAAAATGATTAAGATTGTTCAAGGTTACACCTTCCTTCGTGAAACCGTCTTTGTCCAAAATAGATTCCCATTAGACCTTTATCCATGCAAATCAAGGTGCCCAATTACGAAATGCCAAATATGATTTACATTCGTTTATATTCATAGTTCATACTATTCACTTTAACACTTTAAACCCTCAGAACAACAATTATCTGACGGTTTTTGTAAATATGTCAGCAATGATGTTAAATAGTTGGTTCATTGTTCATGTTGCCCCAAGTTTTGTTTTGCATTGCGTGTATATATTCTTCTTGGTGTGTCAAGAGTAAAAACAGTTTAGTGGGCACAACAATCAAGCGTTCTCATTCGTCATTCCCAATATTGCATGCCTACCTAGGTCAACATCAACAATTGGCTTCGTTATTTTGACTTTTTTTATACGCACGCATTTTTAATATTTCGAATGCATTCCGTGCCAAGACTATCAGTAACAGACCACATCAGTATCCTATTGACAATCTATGATGAAAGGTGAACTAGTTACAGTTTTGTTGGTGGAATTAGTGAGTTTACTTTTAATACAGCTGGAGATGTGCTCCGCTAACGTTCATCATGAAGCGAGTAAAATTATCAATGAATTCCGAACCAAACATCATGCTCCGAAAATGCATCTGAACCATTCGGTAATCAAAGTATATGTAGCAGCATCAGTATTTTATTTGTTCAACAGATTTCTCTCATATTAAAATGACCTGCTGTTTTTAAAAAGCTCAGTGTTTTGGCCAAGAAATGTGCAGAATTTCACATGATGGAAAATGATGGAGATAGAGAATGCCCGTATAAAAACGGCGACGGAGAAATTTGGTTGATGGGGACAGATGACTGGAAAAAGAGTGACATGGCTGGGAAAGCTGCAGAAAAATGGTACAAACAGAATGAAAACTATGATTTCACCAAACCCGGCTATTCACCTACAACTGGAGCGTTTACGCAGTTGATTTGGAAGTCAAGTGAAAAGTTGGGATTTGGCTTTGCTCAAATGAAAGGGAAAACGGTAGCAGTGGGTATTTTCAGTCCTGGTGGAAATGTAAAAGGAATGTTTCCCGAGAATGTTGCTGCACCTTAACAATATTGATAATAAGGATCTACTTCAATTGTGTAAAAAAATTAAGAATTAAAATGGGAAGTTCCTTATCGCACAATAACTAGATAAAGATATTTATTGCATAAATGCGAAAATTTTCGACTCCGGCACGTCTAGCTAAATTAACATCACGTTAAAGGAAGAAAAATGAGTAGAGAAAGGAGAGTACAACCCAAAAGAAACAATGTAATGAGCACACCATTTTTAATTAAATTATAAAACAGGATCTAGTAGAGTCGTTCTAGAATACACCCCTATTTATCTATGCCTTTATCATTTGAATAAAATTTTTAGCAATGAAACAAACAGGGCGCTTTGACATTGCAATCAAATTCATAACTATATATGATACAGCTTTTATAAGCTTATTCTAAATAAAATATATTTGCTGAGATCTAAACTGTTTGATTGCAGAAATCAAAGGAAAAACTTTTTATTGTATGATTGACAACAACACATTAAATATTATTTTTACAATATCAAATTTATTGACCATTGTATACCTACTTGATTCATCGATGATAAAATGATAGCATGTCAAATGTCAACCCTTCTAAACAGAGTACACACGCATTTTAATAGTGAGCAGACGACTCTGTATCTTTTCGACCTTTTGAAGAGTTGCTCCAGTAAATTTATGCTGCACTAGTAAAAAGAGAAACCGTATTTAAATCCATCAACTCAACCTTTGAAATAGTAAGCATTCAATCGCAGTGGAGTAGCGTGATTGACCGATCTACAAGATAAAAACCTATTTATTTATAAAATTATACCTAAATAAACCCGACAATCCGAGATGTAGCGATGTACCTTTAGCGGATGTAATTTCGGCTTAAAAAACGTGTCATAAGTGAAATCCTCAATGGACTAGCTTTTGAATGATATATCACACCCTAAGTGTGTCATTTGAAAGTGCATGACCTTTGACCTCGGTTCGAAATTTCCGATTTCAATTTGCGGTGCATATTCATCATCAGCACAGCAATACCTTTCGAATGATATATCATAAGCTATAATGGTCATTTGGAACATTAATCGTGACCTTTGACCCTGTTCGAAACCTCTGATTTGAATTTGCAATGCATATTCATCATCAGCACAGCAATACCTTTCGAATGATATATCATAAGCTATAATGGTCATTTGGAACATTAATCGTAACCTTTGACCCTGTTCGAAACCTCTGATTTGAATTTGCAATGCATATTCATCATCAGTAGAGCAATATCTTTCGAATAATGTATCATAAGCTATATGTGACGCTTATCAATTTAGTTGCGCTTATCATTTGACCTTGTTCCCGTGACCCCAGATAACCCATCTACGAACTCATCCTCCGCTTTGACCTTATCTATCGATTGGTGAAAACGGAATTTCAAAATGTCAAACGGTTCGAAAGTTATCGTGTTGACAGACAGACGACAGACGACGACACACAAAGTCTTCTTAATATGTACCTAAAGGTACATAATAAGCATGAAACTGCGTGCAAAATATGTTGACGCAAATAACATTTCATTGTAAAGATCAAGATTGATAACAAATGCGTTCTGAACCAAACCACTGATGTAATTTATATCCATCACTCCAGGTTTCCCTAATGTATTTACTACTAATTTTTTCCAGTCTCTCCTCAACATTATCTCAAGATGAAACGTGGATTAGGAATAGTTTTGGTGCTACTTTTGGCAACCTTGCACCAACAATATTTGGTAACGGGATTTGGTGGTGGAAAAGGAGGACGAGGGGCACAAGGAGCAGGACAGAAAGCTGGACGTAAAGAAAAATATACCTATAAAAATAAACCTAGTTTAAAGGCGTGCTTCTGACAATTTTCAATCCACTTCAATTCAATTTAGAAGCTGGAAAATCAACCACTAACACAGTGACAAAGACGACCAGCTCATCATCCTCATCATCATCCTCCAACAACAACTCATCTTCAGACTCATCAGCCGAACTGAAAGATGCCAAGTCGGCTGTTGGGTTTTTTAATCAAGAGCGTGCAAAGTCGATGCCAGGGGCGGCACCCCTGGCTATGGACGGAAAGCTGAACAAACAAGCAGAGAAATGTGCGAATTATTATGCAGATAAGCAGAAAGTGGACTATACCTGTCCCTACACTAGTGATGCGGGAGAGGTGGCGTACGGAAGCAAGGAAACTTTTGACTTAAAAAAGCTCACGGGTATGTCACTCGCGTCGATGATGACGGATGCAAAGGATTTTGACTATAGCAAACCAAATTTTGCAAAAGAAATTGTGACAATGATGATGTGGCCAGGTTGCAAAAAGATGGGGTTCGGAAAAGCTTCCAAAAAAGGGTTTACATCAGCAGTTATACTTTTGTTTCCTATTCCTAAAAAAGCATAGGACGACGGCTGGGAATAAAAATATTCAGGAATACTTGGAATGAAATAAAAAAAACATGGAAAATTTTAATACGAGTTTAAACCAACATCGACCTTATATTTATTAACATATCATGGAACATTATATGTATGTTTTTAATGACTGCGTGTTAAAAATCAAATTGGCAATTGTCGGAAAATAATATGATTGTGTCCTTTATATTAACTTTACTATATTCAAGCAGCTATCAGCATAAATGAGCGTGGTGAAAGCAAAATCGCAGAATTAATTTAAATCTGAAAATTATGGTGATAAAAGGTAGAATTTTATTATCTCATTTATTAAAACTTAACTGACAATTTAGGAGAGCCAGAAAACACATTTTCTAAAAATTTCCCTGCCACATTTCCTGCAGGACTGAAAGCTGAAACGGCGGTCGCATACCCATTTTTCTGTGCCACACCAAAACCCATCTTATCACTTTCTTTCCAGATGAGTTGAGTAAACTGTTTGGTAGAGCTGGAGAGAAAGTTTGGTTTGAGAAAGTCATAATTCTTTGCCTCAGCCATCCAAGCGGTGGTGGCCAGTTTGGTGATGACATCTTCAGAAAATTTACCCTTTATCCCAAAAAGGTTCTCCCCAGTAGTGCTGTTATGGTAGGGGCAGGTACGATCAACTTTCCCCTTTTGAGCGTAAAATTCAGCACATTGGAGTGCGACAGTATTTAGCTAGGTAATAGACAAATGAGATTAACGTTAAAATGGGGTGACGTGAGAATTTAGGATATATCTCATTACCGACGCATCCATTTTCATCGCGGGGGCACTGTGTTTAGCACGGTTTGTGTTGACATCGTCGAGGGCCTTCTGCTGATAACCTACACAATATTATTCGGTCATAATAGAGCTTTAAAAATAACAAAGAGTGTACCAGTATTAAAGAATCACATAAACTTTAACCCATACCTTACTTATGCTAACGTTGAAACAAGAGCAAAACTCCGCGGTTGCAAGCAGCGTCAGAAAACCCTTAACTAGATGAAATGCCATTGTAATTCTGAAGAGATGTTACACTTCAAAAATATTTTAAAACCCCAATAATAAGAAATGATTGGAACAGAAATTTCTATAAGCTTTAAGGGGGAGCTGTACAAGCCTATTTACCACTGTTCCAAAGTTTCTTTTCTAGGTCTTGATGATACAAACTGGAATCTGGTCACTTCTGTCTACTTCACCTAAAGTAACGTGCTTTTAGTCAGGCAGGCACGCTACCATCTTTTTCCAACAGACTTCATTCAAATATATTCATTTGTTGGACTGGCAGGTAGAAATTTTATTAAAAAGTGTCTTTCATCAGGAATTGAACTACTCTTGATCTGCTTTTTCCTTAAACGGTGAACAATGGACAATTGACGAATTGGTTCTTTTGAAAAAGTCAAACCACGCAAGCAAGTTTGGTAGTATGTATCAGTGCGTGGAATGAATTGAATCGATTTTTGATATAACCAAAATGAAATAAAATGCTGCATGAAATAAGGAGGAAGTACAGCGTTATTGACAATACCAGCAAGCAATGAAAAGTCATGTGCCAATTCATTATATTGTTTGCTGCCTATAAAATATTCTCTTTTGCCAACTATCTACCTATTTATTTACAGCCGTTTCGGTATACATTTTCGCGTCCAGTAACAGTCTGTTATGGACGAGCCGAAATGGAACATAGCATGAAGATAGTTTTGCTCATCACCCTTGTCAGCCTGTTGGCGCAAGAGTTGGTACATGGAACCCCACAGAATAAACCTGTGGGTGGTAAAAGGGCTGGGAAGGGTAAGGCTGTCAAAGGTAGGTAAAGGCGCTTATTAAATATCCTGTTAAATATTTCGTAAAAAACTTAATAGCATCTAAATCGAAATAGCTGTCGATAATGTCGGACAATGCCCCAAGCGTGGAAAAGCGGTTCCAGTCAATGCCAATAAGTCCTTGAATGAGACCCAAGATGCGGCTCTAGCAGAAATTAACAAACACCGTTCTGAATACGAAGCTCCAGCATTGGGACCGGAAACGGGGGTAGAAATCTTATGAAAATCACATTGTTACTGGTTAATAAAGTACAAACTTATCTCTTGGCATTTTATTTCGTAGCTCTTCAGCAACGCCCAAAAATGTGCAGAGTACTACGCAGAAAGAGGGATTTTCGGAGACAACTCCTGCCCTTACTCAAACGGAGCTGGAGAAGTCGTCCGCGGCTGCAAGGGCGCTGAACAATGGAATGTTTTTGATTATGGCAAAAAAGCAATCGAAAAATGGATGGATCAGGCAAAGGACTTTGATTACAGTAAACCAAGCTTTTCAGATGCTACCAAGTGTTTCACTCAGCTTGTGTGGAAAGGAAGCAAAAATTTTGGATTTGGGTGCGCCTGTAAGAAAGGTAATCTAGCAGCCGTAGGTCTCTTTGAACCGGCAGGAAACACCCTGACAGATTTTGTAGCCAATGTTGTTAAACCCATAAAGTTATTGAAATAAGGCAACTGTGATACGCCAGTTTTGTAAATTAAATGGAGCAATTTTGAGTAAATGAATGATTTTATGTGGATTTGCACGTAATCATCTTGTTGTTTAAACTTTCATGCTCATTATTCATATCGACATGTCCTTCATCAGTAAAATTTGACATCATTTATGATGTGTTAGATAGGGATTATAGGAAAACCATTAGCCAGTTTAACAACGTTTTAGCCATAATTATTCAACCAGTAACTTAAAGTATTAGTAACAACACGCTATTCAATAAGGTCAATGGAAAATACAAAGAAAAACTATTTACATATTCTCAAATTCTAGCGTTTTTGAAAGAGCCTGATGGAGATAAACATCAACAATGGAATGTAATAATTGTAAATCGTATTGATCATTGCGTGAGTATGATTACCCTTCATTAAGAATTCATGAAACGACAACGAAGTGGAAAATGATAGCAAACTAAATATGCAAAATGAAAGTTCCAATTGCTTTAGGACTAGTATTTGCTTCTTTGCTGCAGCCAAGATGTTTTGGAGAAGCTAAAGAGGGTAAATGAAAATAAGTTGTGCATCTTATTATTTTCTACCTTTGATGTTTTAAAGCTAATTTCAGTTAATTCCTATAGTTTATCAGCAAGAAGCACTGAATCTTCATAACTTTTACCGTGCCAAACATTTAACTCCTGCAGTGGCCCTGAACGCTTCGGTAAAACATTGTTTTATTATTCACCAAACTGAGAACATTTTAAATTATTAATTATAATGCTTTTGTAGCTCAACGCGCTAGCCATCCAATGTGCAAACTATTACGTAGAAAAAGGCATCATTGACCATTCATGCCCACACAAGAATGCCACTATAACAGGAGAAAATCTCTTCAGTTCAAAAGGTAGTTGGATAGCCGAGGATTTTGCAAAGATTGCAGTTGACACCTGGTACAATGAAGGAAATGAGTATGACTATGACAAACCCGTTTACTCCAAGAAAACTGGAAATTTCACCCAGCTTGTTTGGGCATATACTCGGGAGCTGGGATTTGGATATTCGAAATCCAATGACTATTATGTAGCAGTGGCTCTCTACAATCCGAAAGGAAATGCTAGGGGGCACTTTGAGAATAATGGACTTTCACCATAAAATGAAAAGGAATAAAATTAAAAACAACTTTCTTCAGAATAAAGATTTATTTCATTCAATATATATTTTACAGTTCACATGTTGCATTAGCTTCCATCATTCTTTTCGGTGCATCTGATATCTCATTTTGGATGTTGACTAATAAGCGGTATATAACGTATATAAAGTAAAATCCCAACAAATGCAAAAATATATCTGGGAGATATTGCGTAAACTTGGTTTCATTTCTTTCCATTAGAGCTAAAGCTAATGTTAAAGTGTACGCTATGATGAAGCAGATGGTTCTCAAAATGATCCAAAATTTGAGAATGACTGGTCTTTCCTAAACGCATAAAAAGGGACGAAATGAACTCTGTAAACAATTATTTTAACTGCAAATTGTTACCTTTTTGATGCCATACAACAGGAAGAATCCGGAAATGAATTGAACTGCAACAACTACCAAAACAAGGAGCCACAGTCCATTGTATATTACGAGGGACACTACATTTTCAGTCACAAAATGTTGAGAGAGATTTAAGTTAAATAAAATACAATAAAATGTTTACGCATGACTTAAATTTCTTACTCCGTATTGCGTCCGCCCCTGAGTTTTGTCTGCCCTCGCTGATAGCATCATACCAATAATAATATGAATTATGCTCGTCCAGTGATTTCAAACTGTTTTTGGTATCTTGCAAAAGTTTTTCATCTTGAAGGGGATAGGTAAGCACTCCGGCATAAGAGAGGCAAATTACAACCACCGTTTTGGCACTGAGAATCTAAAATAATGTTTTGTTTGTCAGTCTTGGCTGACTATCGTCCTAATTAGTTGAGAAAGTTAGAAATATAAATTTTGTGTGAAAGTAATCTTACAACGTCTATTATGCCGACCAGAACGGCTCCTACTCTTAATTTTATGCAGCAGCAAGGATTAATTTCAGCCATTTTAAATCAGGATTATGGTGTATGGATTCCTTAACAAAATATGAAGTGTGGAAGTGGATCTCAAGTACTATATGACATGACGTAGTTCACCGATCGTATGTTGTATTTACATTTAAGCCACACAAGCAAAAACTTCAAATTTAAACAAAACCAAAATCATCAATCGATCACGCCACATAAATTCTCTAGTTTAGTTACAGCGTAGCATTCATTTTAACATAAAATATTTATTTCGTTTGATTAAAATGTTTCACAAGCTAGGCTTACGCTGCATAAGTTATGCAGATATAGGATTAAGCAAACATTTTATTTACAGTAGGAAAAATTGTAAAAACTGATTGGATCTTTGACCAAAGCAAACTAACTCTGGTATGTCCTTTGTGTAATATGAGATCAATTTGTACCATAAAGGTTTACTAATTGACAGATGCATATTATTTATACATGCAATACGTTCACGCAAAATATACTGGCATTCTATCAATATTCTGATAAAGTTTGTAAATTTTTGCTGAAGCTCACATGAAATCAATTCGTATCCATCAACCCATTTTTGTTTTGTCAAAGTATATAAAATTCATGTAAAAATATTATTATTAATAATCCAAAAAGGCTTGCTATAACAAAGGCAGCGTAGGACAGCATTCCATAAAAGAAGTATACATCGTTATTCAACAAACAAAGATATTACTTATGATTAGTTGTGACTCCATGACCAATTCATCATTAAGCATGAACAATGTTATCAGTTATCATCAGAATCTTTGGTTTCAGGTTTTGTGCTCAAGTAGTTTCAAAAGCGACAACCTTTGACAAAATCAAATTTGCAAGCACGTTAAATATCGTATGGCCAATTCATATTGTATTAAACTACCTGTGCTTCCCAAGCGTGTAGGTATTAGGGTTGTATTGTTAAACCAATAACCAAAAGCCCAGTTTAATTTCAGAATAGTAACTTAAATATATATTCAAGTGTACCACGTTTCATATCAAACTCACGACATTCAACATGAAAACATCTATACATTTATGTTCAGCATGAACAAGCTTTTATTGCAAAACCTATTTTCAATAATATTTTGCAATTATTTCAGCTCAATATGACCTTCCATTCATAGCATAAAAAGTAATTTAGCAATCAAATCGACAAAGTTAAAAATGCAAACGGTAAAAATGAAAAAGGCAAAAATCAGAAAACGGTAAAATACAAACCATGCCCTTAACTGTCAAATGCGATAGAATACAGATGTGAACTGTGAAAATGGATTCTTAGCATGTCCATTGTGGTCAACGAGCAACCCGAGCTTCACTTTGTCTTTTTATGCATAATTTGAGAACACTGCCGGTTTGAGTTCAACTAAATGATAAATTCATGAAAATGAACATTTTGTACATACTTCACATAATTTTATATCGTTTTTATGATAAATAATAATCAATGGCAAAGACAGGTTCTACTTTTCTCTTTATTTTCATTACATACTAATTATATCCACCCAACGAATAAAGTTTTGCTGTTGATGATGAACGATGCATTCAATTGTACTGGTTCTGTTTACCCTCTAATACCTGCCTTCTTATCACCACTGCTGGCCCCAACACCATCTTTGTCTGCCCCAACTTTATGATCTCCAGCGCAGAGCTGAATTCCCAATCCCCCGCATTGAAGCTTCCTGTAGATGGTCCCGCCTTCCGCGCAGAGCTGGTGAGGTGCAGCGAGTTATGAGCCTGGGACAGGCCTGATCGTTGAACTGAGGAGCAATTTTCATCCCGGTTTTACATTCTCTGCAGAATCTGCCTCCCTGCTACCACATTTTCCACGTGAGGTGTCCAAACAACGCTATCCCAGTTGGAACCAGCCCATCCGTTTTCTTTTCTCTTGACCCAATCTCCGAACACCATGCTTGTCGACCCTTTTCCACCCCACAGGTTGTGGTACCGCATCAGCTGGATGTTTGCTTGTGGGTGGACTTCTCTGAAAGTCATAATTTTCAACCGCTCGTCATACACCGCTGTCAGCTGGCCCATCATCGAGAACCTCATATCTTCGACCATGTCCTGTTCTTGACCCCATCACTTCTTCCCCCCCATTGTCTGCCCCTTGTGAGGCCCGCCCCCAAGAAAAATTGTCGACCTTTCCCCGGCAGCATAATTACGCGTACACTCCGCTCCTTCTGCACCCACCTTAGCTGCCCCCTTTCCCCAAGTAGCCCCTCATCAACCACAGCCCCGAGGAATATGTACTTACCGGCCCTGGCCGCCGCCACCCCAACCTGACCCTTCACTCCTCTGAACCAACAACTTGACACAACACCCTTATATCTTATACCCCTTTCCATCTACACGCTTGACGTGAGAGCCTCATTTTAACCCGTATTTCCTCATTGGTCTGCTTTACCAGTTTCTCGTGTGATACGCCTCCGGAGAATTAACAAAAACCTTATATCACATCCCTTGATCAAGCCGGCCCAAATTTCTTGCCATTCATCTAATTATCTCACCCACCGTCTGAACACTTGACCACCGCCTTAAGTAGGATGGCTTTTTGGATGGTCCTGTAGTTGAGTAGGAGTAGTCTCTTTTTGGTCCTGGCCCTCTCACCCCTGGATGCTGCAACACAACACACAAGAACCCCAAAACTGCTACATACTCCCACTATATACATTTCCCTTTGAATTGAAGCCGTCAAACTCTGATCACGCTAAAGACTCCTTATCATAAGTTCCTCCCCTCCCCTCCACAACACCCACTCTGGATGCCTACATCAGTTTATCCACTGGACTGCACTCAAACTATGGCTTTCCTTAGCACCTCTTAGCTTTAAAGGCAGGAACCCGTCCTTCCGGTATGGGAAGATAACCCTGATGCTAATCTCTTCCTGAACAGTTCATGATTTCAGGCTAGTGTAAGACGGCTGGTCATACCGAACCGCTTATCAATTTTTCACTGAAATATCACTGCATATTATCTTCCCGAGTGAGAAATTCGAATGAAAGACTCCTCAACTACGTCCCAAAATTCAATCCCACGTTTGACTCCGACTAAAAGACAAAACACTAAATGCCAATGTGTCACCTCAATATCAATCAACTGACCATGCATTATTTGTTTCAATGAAAATTTCCTATCGGGAACTCTCGCCCTATCGTGCCTATATCCAATGATGAAACAGACGAGTGATAGCACTCCTTCCCCAAAACAAGCTCAATCATAACCCTAAGTAAAAATGAACAATCGATCTAATGCCCTTCCTTCCAGTGGTCTACTGCATAAGCCCGACCTTATGACCAAGACAATCGAAAACCAATCAACAAAAATTAAAAGCCTCGCCACAGCCCCACCAGACCAATAACACCCAACCCGTGCTTCATTTGTTCTTTCGCGCGAATTTGTTGCACCTCCTCGCAGCTTGAACAAGCCTCGCCTCTTTAGAATCTCCCCTGATAATAAGATTCACCCCAAGGAAAATCAAGTGTTTTGTTTAGTTTATAGCTTTTGCCCTTTGTAATCCCTCGGCCTACATTTAACATCCCCGGCATTTTTCTGGGAGCACCCCACTCAATTTCGTTCACACATCCTTCTGTCCTCCTTTCCGCCAACCAAGCCCAAATGCACAATTCCTTCCAGCACTGGAGGTGAACCTGTTATTGTTGAGATCAGCCTCAAAACTTCCAATTTTGACACCTGAGTAGTGTTAGCTGTCTTTTATTTTTCCTCCCGCCTTTCGCAGATACCCTTCCGCTACTCTCCGCTAGTAGAAAGTCAGTTCACTCTCGTACGTCTTTCTTATTGGTTGAGTACCTCGTCCCATCCACAGTCAGCTTTTAAGTTCTCGTTCGCAAATACAATGGCAACTGCTCAAGTAATGAAGTTAAATTAATGGTTTGCTTTGTTTTTCAGCATGCTGGCGAGACTGTTGTAACGTACAAATCTGGAGCCATAAGGGACCTTATCTCAGCACCAACGCCGTGCCCCCAGTGGCCAATCACATACCCCTGATTGGCCGGGCAGACCACCCCCCAGCTCTATCTTCCCGTTGTAGTTGTTAGCTAGTGTCATTTATCATTATTAAAACAATTAACTGTTCAATGATAAAAAATTGGGGGTTTATGAATGATACGAGATGTGGTCGTATTATCTGTCTCGTCAGGTAATCACCCCTTTTGTAAAGGATTACTGATTCAAAGAACACTCAATAATATCCTGCGCCGCCTCGAGTACAGTCGGGAGCCCGTCCAGGCAGGCAAGGGCCATGATATCCCCCTTACAGGAGATATTCGGTAAAATGGCGAAAGCTCGTCCTGCCCTGCCCTCCACCAGCATCAGCTCGCATCCGTGAGGCGAAATTTCCCGCGTCGAGGAGCTTGACAGCCTTGATGGACTCTCGCAGATTCTTTCAGGGACCTCGCCCTCATACCGCCCCGTCATAGGATCCAGATCAACCTTCCAGTGGATGCCAATAATGCTGTCTCAGCTAACCACCCGTCTTATTGCGCGGCCTATCTCTCCCTCAGTGTGCGCAAATCCCCAGCCGAAGGGGAACCCTACTTGACATCTCCAGTAACTCCTATAGAGATGTATGGGGAAATACGTGCGTAATTTGATTTTCTTACGACATGGCACATCTTCCTCGCTGTCGAAGAGTGCGAACGACCAGTTCGGTCGAACTCTTATGTGGATATTGGATTTCCTCCCGAACTTGAAGTCCTTGAAGGTAGTCGGTGACATGGGGTTGCGGGGAGGTGCAGAAACGTTGTCGCTGTCAATCACACCTTTAGAAAACATTGAGGAGCTCCACTTAAACCCCCTACTGCCCAGCCTAGAATCGCTGTATGGATTGCTGTTGATGGAGGAGTGGAAGCGTACTCTGAAATCGATTTCAGTTGGACATTCGTTTCTGGAATCGCCGGAGGTAGCAGATTTGAGTTTTTTAAATAACACTTTTAATCTAACACGCTTGCAAGTGCATAGCGTTTCTCCCATCGGTCTCAAGAAAATAGTGAATATCTCATGGAAGTTGGAAGAGCTACAACTACTGAAGTGTGAATTCAGCCATACAGACCCGGCTGCTGTTAGACTGTTGCTACAAGCTTTGCTACAATTCAAAACAACTTTATCTTCAACTAAACTGCTTCTCTGGGAAACAAATCAGCTGGATGATTCTATGGCTAAAGATGAAGTTATGCGTCTAGAGTGCGAGATGATGGGAAACCTTTGTAAACTCAAGCAACTTACAACCGGTTTCTCCTGTCTGAAATTGAGCTGGTTCCGCAAATTTTTGAAACGAAGTTGTCAACAGCTTCAGGAGCTGAATCTATACCTGTACGATAATGACGTTGTGCCGGACAAGACACACATGATTACGTTGTCCAAAGGGGCATTCAAAGTGATTCCCAAATTAACGAAAATAAAACTCTTCTCAGAGAAGGGAATAAAGGCAACTCTATTTCGGCAGGTGTAATGCTGTTGTTAAAGTTTTTCTGGTGATACTATTAGGGCTGGGAAAATAACTCAAGTCAAAATGAAAATTCAAAATACTCCAATACCTTGCAAATAAATATTTACCTTATACTTTTTCCTTTCCTGTTTCAAAATAACTAATAAAATACTTTGTTTTAAATAAACCTCAAAATACGAAATACTTTAAACGAAAAATCTATTTCAAGTTCATGTATTAGTTGTACTTAAAATTTTTTTCAAAGCGAATAGTTTTCTAAAAATCATTTCATTTCCTTTATGTAGACTCATATTCATAACATGGATTCTAAATCTGCTTCAAAATGCCCACATATTGTCTTCAAATTATAGACTATGTTGTCTCTAACATACTATGACCACTAGAATAATCACTGAAAAAATGAATGGATGTCTCCTAATTACACTTTTATGGTGCACCAAAATGACCGCCATTATCATAATGCCAATGCGTTATTAAGTTGTGCCTCCACAACTTTTTAAGAATACACTCTCTCTCTCACGGGGAAATACACTCTCCTTCATATGTCGTAGATCTCCGGCGTGTGCGTCGCACGTATGGATTGCATGTGCGTGCACACCTCGCAGTCCTATAAATAAACAAGAAGCAAAGACGTATGAAGACTGTCGTATGAAGATCGCTCCTATGAAGATCGATGGATAAAGAACAGTTGGTACAGTGCAGGCAGGCAGTCCCAATCTATTTAAGGTGGTAGGGTATTGCTCTACTTCTGCAGCTACGTATACTCTACTCTCTGCAGCTACGGTATACTCTACTCTCTGCTGCAGCGGTATACTCTTACTCTCTCGGCAGCGGATAACTCTACTCGCTGCAGCTACGGTAAATATCTACCTCTGCTGCGCGGTTACTCTACTCCTGCGGCAGCAGTATACTCTACTCTCTGCAGCAGCGTATATTCCTACTCTCAGCAGAAGAAACAATGATCATTCATCACGTGTCAAGTCATATTTTATCATTATGATCACTTCAAAAACAGTTAGTTAAGCAGTATTTTTCGAAAAACCACAACTTGTGTACACTCTGAGTACTACTCGGTTTATTAAGTTGTGGTCCTCCACAACTTTTTAAGAATACACTCTCTCTCTCACGGGGAAATACACTCTCCTTCATATGTCGTAGATCTCCGGCGTGTGCGTCGCACCGTATGGATTGCATTGCGGTGCACACGCTCGCAGTCTAATAAAAGAGAAGCAAAGAGTATGAAGACTGTCGTATGAAGATCGCTCCTATGAAGATCGATGGATGAAGATCAAGTGCTAGTGCAGCAGGCAGTCCATACTATTTTAACGTGGCTAGGGTTGCGCAGGGCTACTCTCTGCAGGCACGGCTTTACGGTATACTCTTCTACGATACTCTACTCTCTGCAGCAACGGATATACTCTATTCTCAGGGCAACGGTACTGCCTCTGCAGCAACGTATACTCACTCTCTGCAGCAACTGTAATACTCTAACTCTCTGCAGCAACGTATATCTCTACTCTCTGGCAGCAACTGTATACTCTACTCCAGCAAGATCTCGTGCAGACTTATACCTAGGTGGCAATGGGGCTACCCAGCCACCCGCCACCATGCACCGGTAGCTTGGTGCCGGTGGCAGGTGGCTTCAAATTTAGCGTGGCTGGGTGGCCGGCTTGGTAACCCAAATTTTGATCGGTGGCTGGTGGCCGGTAGCCTGTAGCCCTAAATTTGATCGTGGCTGGTAGCCTTCTTTTTTTAATTGCGGTAGCCGTGGCTCGGTAGCATTTAATTAACCAAAAATTAACAAGAGTGGTAGTGATATCTTACGAATTATGGGAAAATTTTAATGTATTTTTAATTGTAGTCACAGGTGCACCTCCGTACTAAATTATCATGACTTTAGAGACAGGAATTTTTGCAATTATTGCTTGATATAGTAATTTTGGTTTGCTGCCCTACTGCCATTTTTTAATAGAAACATGTTGAGTGATGCAGAAATCTATGAAATGATAAAATTTGACTAACTTTTGCAGTAATTTCTGTACAAAACTAGGTTTTTGCATAATTTTATGACAAAGCTATAATAAAACAGCTTAAAAACTATTGGTAGCTCGGTAGCTGGTGGCTCGGTAGCCCTAAATGTGTTTGGCTGGTGGTAGCCGGTAGCCTGGTGCCTTAATTGTTTTGGTGGGCTGGTAGCCGGTGGCCTGGTAGCCCTAAAATTGTGCGGTGGCTGGTGGCCGGTAGCAAGGTAGCCTCGAATTTAATCGGTGGCTGTAGCCGGTGGCCTGGTAGCCCAAAAGTTAAGGTGGCGGTGCTGTAGCCGGTGGCAGGTGGCTTTGAACATCTCTCGCTACTCTCTGCAGCACGATACTCACAGCAACGGTATACTCTACTCTCTGCAGCAACCTGTATACTTACTCTCTGCAGCAACTGTATACTCTACTCTCTGCAGCAACTGTATACTAATACTCTCTGCAGCAACGGTATACTCTACTCTCAGCAGAAGAAACAATGATCATTCATTCACGGTCAAGTCATAGTTTATCAATTATGATCACTTCAAAAACAGTTAGTTAAGCAGTGATTTTTTCGAAGACCACAACTTTGTACACTCTGAGTACTACTTGCGTTTATTCCTTCTGTTTTTCACGTACTCATAACAGTCATAACCGATTAATAAGAATGGGTTGGACTCATTTGGAGTTCACGTTCACGGTCAAACAGTGATTGCATTTTTGCAGCGAAAGCGGCTATGCCCTCTGTTTCTAACCTATGAAGTTGCAATAATAATAAATAATAAGCAATTAGTGGGGGTGATGAACTCGTCAACATAAATGTGGTCATGATCATATCATTCAATGAGATTGTTTGTAGGTTTTGATATAATATTTAATATCTCGCATAAATGTAGTAACTTGTATTTGTTACGTGGTAGTAGCATGACTACACCTTCGATTCCGTAGAACACAACATTCACATCCAGAAATTGGTTCAACTTGTTTTCAAAATGCATGAAAACTTGTTGATTTCTCTTGTGCTCCTTCTTCCATCATTGCAGGTCGTGTTAACTCATCATGAAAATGAGGTGGAAGGCCAGGAAAAGCAATGTATTTTGGCAAAACATGCTAACATAAATTAATTAAAAAAGTGATTGAAAGGAAGAAAAACTCTTTTATACAGTTTTTTAAATGTATTTTAGATAGAATTTGTGTACCAGATGCGGACTACAACCTCTGTCTAGGCATGGTAGCTGCTGGAAAGCCAAGAATGGGAAGGATTAGCTGTGTTCACGCACCAGACAAGTACGTAAGAAAGGTTATGAAAAGGAAAGTGTATTAATATTAATGCGTACTACTACTACTTTAAATTCTTTTATTTAGAATTGCATGCATGGAAAAAATACTGAAGCGAGAAGCAGATTTCATACCCCTGGAAGCAGAGGAAATTTACCTTGCGGATCGCTTGAATCCTCGTGGCTTCGTAATCTTGGGGGAAATTCGTTCGGGTGACTACTCTACTCGAGACTTTCGCTACGAATCCGTCGCTGTAGTTCGAATCTCGTCAGGAATCAACTCAATTTCCAGCTTGAAAGGAAAACGCTCTTGTCACACAGGCTTTGGGAGGAATTCTGGTTGGAGAATCCCATTTTCACACCTCATGGACCACAGGCAACTATCGCCTTATTGCGATAAGATAAACGCTTCAAATGTTGAAAGGGACTTGTACGCAGTGAGCAACTATTTTGAAGCTGCTTGTGCTCCAGGTCCATGGGCCGCTGACAAGGAGGTTGATAAGCGATTGAAGGAAACCTACTCAAGTCTCTGTTCCTTATGCAAAGATCCATCCACCTGTGGAAAAAAGGATGAATATGGAAAATACGAGGGAGCTCTTCGTTGCCTCACTGAAAATGACGGAGATGTGGCATTTACAAAGCTGGATGCTGTCGAAGAATTTTTCAAACTTAAAGAGGAAACCAGTTCTGAAATCGTAGGTGAGTATCAATTCCTTTGCGGAGATGATACCACTTTGCCACTGACAACAGAAACTCCTTGCTCTTGGGCAAAGCGCCCTTGGAAAGCATTCGTGACTTCGAGGCGAATTGGACTGGATGCTAATAAAGTTAAAGACCTCAGGGATCAATTGACATTGGCACTGTATACGGGGTCAAAAGAGATCAATCCTCCACCAGAATGGTTGACATCCGTATTGGAATTCAATCCAACTGATGTTGCAAATTTTTACGATCCCTACCGAGTCAAAACCATCACTCCCTCAGTTTACCTAGCAAAGAGAAACTTTACTGTGACATTTGAGAAGCCATCCTGTCCAGCAACAAGCCTTATTCGGTTCTGTGTCCAGAATGAGGTGGAAGGATTGAAGTGTAATGCACTGCGTTTGGCTTCTGAATCCCAGAGGATTTCTCCTGGTTTCAGCTGCGTTTCTGGGAAAAGCTCTGGAGACTGCACGGGAAAGGTTTCTAAAAGGAAGGGGGATGCGGATGTGGTTGTACTTCCTTACGCAAAGCGAGAAATTGATACAGCTCAAGGTTTCTACCAACTAGTTCCTATCCTTTCTGAGGTGGAGGTAGTGGACTCGGAAAATACAGATACATCCCGCTATTCTGTGGCAGTTATTCGTTCAGAACTTAGCGGAGAGTTCACCTCAATTTCGAATCTCAGGGGAAGACCGTCTTGCCACGGCTCCATGAACAGCGTCGCTGGTTGGAGCGCACCTTTAAGCGTCCTAGTTGAAACTGGAGAAATAAACGTGAGAGGAATACTGGAAACGGAGATGCTCCGTTATTTTGGAAACAAGACGTGTGTTCCTGGAGCAAAAGAAAAGGGTTTATGCTCTCTCTGCGCAGGAGACGGTGGACCAGTTCCTGGAAAACCCTACACTCCTGAAACCGTTTGCGCTGATGACGATACTGAGCGCTATTATGGAGATTTGGGAGTACTCCGCTGTTTGCAAGATAAGGTAGCTGATGTCGCCTTCCTTGACCACGTTGGGCTCCATCAGAAAACGAAGGGAACTGATCTGAATCTGGGAAATTTGAGACTTCTTTGCAGAGACGGAACTGTAACGGAGTTGGACAGATTTGAAGAATGCAACTGGGGAAGGGTGCCAGCTCAAAAGGTTATGGCAAGGGGAGGGAACGAAAATGTGGTGGAAAGAGAAGATTTCAGGTTGTCTCTGCTCAAAGCTCAAAAACTGTTCGGAAAAGGGGGCAAAGCGGAGCGAGTCTTCAAGTTATTTGGGGTCTATTATGGAAATGAAAATTTACTTTTCCAAGACACTTCTGTTGGCTTAGCTCCTTTTTTAACTCCGGTGCAATAAAGCAAATACTACAATTATTTATAACGTATCAATAAATATATCTATTATGAGTTTGGAAAAAATACTTTATAATTTGGGTTCAATTTTTGGAATTTGCTTTTCAAATTATGAAGGGCAACAAGCATAATATCATACAAAGCCAAAAGAAAGTTATAGACTGTATTTTTCCTCCAGAAAAGATTCCTTCTTCAGATGTGGAAATATTTGATGGATAACTTCCCCAGTTGATCCCACCAACTCCAGCAATTGCACCTTCATTACAGTTTCCCTTGTCGTTGCAGAAACATTCTTGACTTTCATAAGGGCCGAAGGGTTGTGCAGAGCTACAAGTTCCACTTTTGACAGTTGCATCGTTTTTAGCTCTGCAGTATCGTAGGACTTTAGCTACCACGGGAGTTCCCTTGTGTCGGAGCTCTTGGAGGTAACACATTGGGTTGTCGTTGGGATCATTTGCTGTGCACATGACTGACTTGCCTTTGTTATCATTGTGACATTGGTGTATGTAGCCAGCATCGGTCGTGTCCGCTGTCTCACATTCCCAACACATTAGCGGAGTCTGACCCTTAACGGTCAAGAGTGCTTGCTCTCCCAGTATTAATGTGGTGATGATCAAGAAGGAATGGGGATAGTAAGATAAATGCCTAGTCATCATGAATACTATGCTTTAGTAAAATTTTGGGAGTTGAATCGATAAGGAAAAAGGTTGTGCTAATTTGATATAATTTAATTTTGAGTACATTTTTATTTGACAATTTTCAGTTTGGAATGAAAGACGGTAAATTGACATTAGTAGAAAGTTAGAAAGGTCTTTAAAAATGCATGACGTGTCTCCTGGACAAATTACAAGTGAAAAGTACTAAGTTTCTTGATTACTCTTGACCATGGCGTACAAAGTCTTCAAACACGTCATTCCTCCAACCAATAGGGTAGTTCATTTTGACTCGATATCCCTTCAGGTATTCATACAGCGGCGCAAAATATTCTAGAATGGGCCCTGCGTCTAGTTTGCTTTCTCCAATGGTTTCATTCAGGAGCACCTGCCATTGTTTCGATGATCCAGCTTCAAGCAGTGTTCTAAGGAATTAAAAAGTTTCTTGTTGTTACAAATTATTATATTCCCCTTTAAATCATAATATAATTGGTTAAGAGTTTATACCTGAATTGTGCCCCAACTTCCTTATTTCCGTAAAAATCACACTGATAAAGTGGCTGAGCTGGATACTCGTTTGCCGTTTCACAAAACGCTTTGAAGAGCTGGAACTCCAAGATGTGGCTTACAAAATAGGGAGTAAACGGCATGTCTTGTGCCACATGATATTTTGCACCCGGATCAAAATCCTTTTCATCGCGCACTATCGGTGGAACCACGCCTTGGAGTTCGTTTCGCATCTTCAGCCAAGCGTAAGTGAGATTGCGCTTGTCAATCTCACCGTCAAATACTTTCCACCGATACGTGTCAACGAGGTAGGAAAACGGGATGACCACAATTTTTTCAAGGGCCATTGTCATCAAGTAGTTTAAATCAGATTCATTTGACCAACCAGTGTTTTCTGTAACCAATCCAACTTTCGCCAGGTGTCTAGGCGTCACAGCGGAAAGTGAAATAACGTCTCCGATTGCTTCGTGAAATCCTGGATTAGCCCCGTTTCTAAACAAATACGGTTGATTCCGATAGCTCATGTAATATTGAATGTGTCCCAGTTCGTGGAAAATGGTGAGGAAATCCACTTGATTTATTGTGGTACACATGCTAATTCTATGGTCTTCCTTCGACATGCTCTTGGATTGCGGATGGCAATCAACTTCTCTGTCTGTCGGCTTCATAATCATTGCGTTTGGTCCGTAAGCGGAACTCATGTTGAGAAAGCCCATACTTATGTAGAACTCATTTGCAAAGTCGAACATCTCAGTTATCCCCTTCAAGTCCGGGGTGAATTTTTTCTTGAGCTGCTCAGTAATGTCGAACGGTGGGGCATTTGGAAAAGGCGAAAGAAAAGGTGACAGGTCAGACCAAGATTCCGCATATATATTTCCCAAGAGATGAGCAGGAATCGGGTCGTGAGGCTGGAGTTTCAGTTTAGGGTATTTCTCCCCGAGTTTGTAACGGACATACCCATGAATCTCTTCATAAAGTGGTCTCACCTGGGAATAAAGCCTCTCAATATCTTTTCGAAAGGTGGGACATTCATAGCTCTCTAACAACCTATCAGTTATACTATAATTGTCAAGTTTGGCTGATTCCATTATAATGTCCACACATTGAATATAAGGCTCCCTAAGTTTTCTTCCCGTTGCGTTTCTCCAAGCTGTCCAGAGATATTTGCGTTCTTCTAAGTCTTGACTTTTTTCATAGGCCAAGTGAATAGCTGGTTCCAGAGTTAGCCCATCCTTTTCCAAATCGCACGATTGATTATTGAATGGACATATTTTGGCAGAGTTAAAAATTTGGGTCATCTTCATGCAAAGTACTAATTGCTAAAGAATGAATGAAAAACAAACATTATATTATTGTCAAATTCAACGTAGGTCAGGGTCAAGCCACGAATCAGCAAATATTTCTTACCTGTATATGCTGGTCTGCTGTACGCCCACTACCCGATTCAGCATTCTCATTATTTTCCAAACCCATCTTTTTAATTTGCCTTCTCAAGACGGGGTCCTTGACTGACTTGTAATCAAAATGCCTTAACGCCTGCTCCCACTCGATTCCCCCAGATTGTTCTAACTCCTTTAAAAAAGCTTCCATTTCCTCCTGATCAAATGACCTATTGAGGTTTATCAGTGAATTCCAGGAGTGTGTAGCCGCCAATTCATACATAGCTGTTAATTTTTTTTCTAGCAAGGTCGCAAAATACTTTTTCAAATCATCCTCTGTAAACGGTTTTGAAGCGTTGTTGAAATTGAAGCTTGCATTAACTGGATCCTCGGTGGAAAAATCCGTACTTTCCAACGCCCGAGCGGTTTTCGTTGAACATATTGAACAACACAAAAGGAATAACAACCCAATAAAAGCGAAAAATAATAAAGTTACAAGTTTCATCGTTCAAAATCAATCACTCGAAGGTGAAACAGCTACTATTTGATCACAAATTCTATATGAATGCAGTTGGAAATGTAGCCTTGTAACAATCTCAGCCTTCGTTCTTTGTTTGATTTAAGATTTCGCAAAATGTCGGCGTAGTTTCTTTGTGTTGAATATCATATATGCACAAGTTGCACAACACCATTGTTACTTACACAGGTCTATTCATTCCCAGAGGCCATAAGCCATAATTATAATGTTTAGCAATGCAAATGTCTATGATTTTTACGAATTGGAAATCGCAATTAACCAGATGTGAGTTCAAAACTAGTTCTAACATCAGTCGAATCAATCAGTATATCAATTTTTGAGTTTTTATTGCATTTTCAAAAATACAAGGAGTTCTTGAAATTTCTCTTATACTTCAATCTGCACTGCATGACTTGCGTTAACGACCTTTTCCTTTCCAGCTTTATTACTCCTTACGCACCATAGCTTCAAAGGCATCCTTTGACCAACCAATAGGATAGTTCATCTTGGCTCGATACTCCTTCAAGTAGTTATGAAGTGGGGCAAAGTATTCTAAAATCGCACTAGCATCCATTTTATTTTGTCCTATTGTTTCTTCCAGTAAAACTTGCCAATTTTTGGAGGACCCAGCTTCAAGTAGTTTCCTGGAAATACAAGAGCAACCCATTCAATAAAAATATCTCAGCATCTCCAACAGCACAAGCAACTTATACTTATTTTACATACTTGAGTTGTGCTCCAGCATCCTGATTCCGATAAAAGTCACATTCATGTAGAGGTTGAGCAGGATACTCCTTTGCGGTTATGCACAAAGCCTTGTACAACTGGAACTGGAGAATGTGGCTGACAAAGTAGGCAATGTAGGGAGTATCATCTGCAAAAAATGTCATAATTTAGTGAAATAACTTTCCTAAGCAATTTATTATAACTTTTAAATCACGTTTATACCTGGGACATGGTATTTGGAACCAGCATCAAAATCCATTTCATCCCTGATCACAGGTGGGATGACCCCTTGAAACTCACTTCTCATTTTGACCCAAAAGTACGTTAGGTTGCTACGATCAATGGAACCATCAAACATTTTCCAGCGATATGCATCAATCAAGTAGGCAAACGGAAGGAAGGCAATCTTTTGAAGGCCAACTTGCATCAAGTAATTTATTGTGGATTCCTTTGAAATGCCAGCCGCAGCAGTTGTACCTCCAACTTCATTGTGAATCAACCCAATGGTTTCCATATGCTTTGGACTCCCAACGGAAAGTGCGATAACATCCCCAATCGCTTCGTGAAAACCTGGGTTAGCTCCTTCTCGGAAAGTAACGGGAAGATTTCTATAACTCATGTAGTACTGAATGTGACCTAGATAGATAGACATATTTGATTTCAGTGTTTATAGGCTTCAATCAAATCACTGCTAAAGTTTTTCCATATTACAAAATCACCTAGCTCATGATGTATAGTGATGAAATCCTCTTGATTTACTTTAGTACACATTTTCACTCTGAAATCCTCCTTTGAGAAGTCCCACGCGCTGAAAATAAATACAAAACATGAAAAATTACAACCAAACCATAAAATATTAATTTTCGTGTGTAGTATAGAAATTTTCTAACCTCGCGTGACAAACTACTTCTTTTCCTTTTGGTTTCACGATCAAAGCCTTGTTTCCAAACGCCACACTCATATTAATCAGTCCCATACTCACAAAAAACTCATTAGCCGTCTCAAACATGCCCGTCACCCCCTCCAGATCTGGTTTATATCTCTTCCCCAGCTCCTCACTGACATCAAACATGGAAGCGTCAGGAAAAGGAGCGAGTAAATCATTCAAGTGCTCCCAGCTTTGTGCCCACATATTTCCTACATTTCAAATCAGTAGCATTCATTATTTATAACTCTTGCTTATATTACTGAAAAGGAGATAGCTCAAAATACTTACCGAATAGATGAGCTGGAATCGGATCCTCCGGTTTCATCTCGGGATATCTTTTCTCTCGCAACTTGTAGCGAGTGTACGCGTGCAACTCATCATAAAGCGGCTTCACTTGGCTCAACAGCTCTTCACAATCCTTTTGAAAGGTTGGTGATTCATAGTCCCTCAGCCAGAGCCCTTTTAAGCTATCAAAATCATTCAGTTTTGCAGCATCATTTCCCAAATCCACATAACGGTTGTACATTTTCCGAAGTTTTCTCCCTGTCGCATTTCTCCATGCGGTCCAAGCGTAAACCAACTCATCATAATCATGACTTTTGAACAAAAGCTCTTGAATTTCTGGGTCCAGATCCAATCCTTCCGTTTCCAAATCGCAGGATTGTTTCTTATAAGGACAGATTTTGGCTGTACTGTAAATATCAGTCATTTCTGAGGAGATTTTGGTATGCTCCATCAACTTATCTTCTGGAAGTGCGGCGAGTCCAATCACACTGAGCTTCTCGAGTTGCCTTTTCAACCCCTCAGATTTGAAGGATTTATAGTCAACATTCTTGATCACTGTGTTCCAAACTTTCTTGTGGAAAATCGCTCCCTCAATGCTCACTTGCTCCGAGGTGTTTCGAGCTGTGTCATTTTTCAAATCTGTTTCGTAATCCCAGTCTGCTACCGAGTTTCTCGTGACCCAAAATGAAGCCTGTTTTTCATAATGTTGTAAATGAAGTTCGAGACCACGTCCTCATCGCCTCTGGAGGTGTCATTTAATGTAAAATTGAAAGCCGTGAGCAAATCCTGATTCTGTTGACTGTGAGCAGTAATTTGGTCAGAAATGGATGCTGCGTATGAAGAACCAATATACAGCAGAAGGAATAGAGAGCTCAAAATTCCAATTTTGAAAGAACTTGGTTCCATTTTAAAAGCCAAACCTTAAAATATCGGATCACAGTGTTTTCAAAAAGTTTAACTTTTATTTCTCTCTTCAAAATACAACTGACTGATGAGATGATTATATCCTAACAACTAAAATTCTCAGCACCAAAACCATAGCCTCTCCCTTTTAAAATCAGGTTTTATAAAAATATCAAGAGTCCAATGCACACCAAGTAAAGTCGAGAATATCATATTCAACTGCTTTTTCTCGTGTTTGCATGACTGACTGAAGGACAAACTAATGTCTTTTCCATTTTAATGGTACTTGCATGCTATGCAAACAAGGATCTCCTTGTTACCGTACGAGATTCTGAAAATAAAGGATAATGTAGTTTGTGCTATGATTGTAAGTGGTTTGGGTTTGCATGCAGTACCATTGCATTATGTACTAAAAATGCTAATGATCTTCAAACACAAAATGAATATGACTTGTGACATGACTTATGATACAATGCGTGAGAAAACTTGACTTGAACGTGTATGCTAACGGATTGTGAAAATGCACGAAATTCCAAGAAGGACTAGTGTTTGTTGGTTTTATATTAAGTATGTATTTGAGCTTCAAAAACCCAGATGCAGATGAACAATGGTCAGATAAGTTCACATCCTATTTTGTGATATATGTTTTGAGACCAAACTGGATTATTGTATTTGGATAAACTGTAGATAAAACGCTGATAAAAGGCTGCTAACGCATGTGAAACCTATTCGTGGAATTTGAAGATTTTGTGTCTAAATGGGAGTTACACCTATGCACTACTTCGGCTTGTGAAAACATGTTTTGGAGATGCGTTCATTGTGCAATGTGATGTGATGGAGAAAGATACGCGTGATCGTACTGAAGGTAGTGCACTGCACGGCACACACACTTCTGAAACTGTTATTACTCCCATTTAACAAACTGTTTTATGATCACTTTCGACTTCGCTGTTTTGCTTATTGCCAACACAGCTTTTGTCGTTCTTGGCAGATTTCTAGAATTCCATCATTTTAATGTAACTGATCTCCTATAATGTATTCCAATTATTTTACAAGTTTATTATATTTTTTATTATTCTAAATCTGCTAACGTTTCATTGTCAAAAGTGACCGGAATGTTCCACGAGCCACAAACCTGAGAAAATTGAGAATGCTCTTTTTCCTTATCACATACGTCTTACCGTAACCGATACTAAACGGCTTGCAAGATTTTACAAACTTTCCCATATATTTCCCATCCTCCGGAGATTCCCAATCTTCCCTCCGACGCATGCTCTTGAGTGCTCTTTGTGTCACACAGTAACAGGTCGCACACATATTCATAATTCCATAATAGCCTATCGAGCATAGTCCAGCCCAACATCCTACAATGATACTCAATGTCAGATCCATTTCTCGCCAGTGTTTTATAAGCGAAAAGTTGCAAAAAATTATAAAGTATGAAACGCACGTTTGAACGGGTATAATGAGAACTGCCACTATGTCCAATGCTAGTATATTCAAGATTTGTATTTGTCTGTAAAGAACTGATATATTTCTTGGTGTTCGGAAATCACCGGTAGCTTTTTGAAAGCGGAGTGGTCTGCAATCTCCGTCACGGCGACAAATGAACTCTCTCATGATCATGATAAAATGCGGTGCTAACCCGATTGCAATATCAGAAAGGAAAGTTAGGCAGGCATAGATCATTTCGAACAGCCAAATAAAATAAATGGAATGCAGAGCATGTATTACAGGTGAGGTCGGGACGAAAGGCAATGAAGTATAGTACAACGGCCATTCTGGGAATATCAAAGAATGGAGACCGATCAGAAATGATACAAAAGCGAGCACTAATCCCACGAAAAGGTTGAAGCTATCCAAAAACCAGTTTGTGAAGTACACGTTTGGATCCAAGGTTGGCATGTAGGTTTCTATATAGAAAGGATTAATAATAAAATTGAATTTTATGGAATTTTTGTTTAAAGAAGTACTTAATCATCTTACTTCGAACAAACCCACAGAAGCCTATTAGCCGATTGAGACAGTTCACAATTTCAATCGGTTTCCAAAGGAAGATGAAAACAAAGGAGCAACAGCAGAGACAGCCAATTGACAAACAAAACATGTAAAAGAATGTTCCATCGTTTGAAACTTCCCATCCCAGGATTTGAGCTAGTGATCGGACCACCATGAAAGTTGTTTGGAGGGAGAAAATTGCAACGGAAATTGCGTATTTTAGGTAGTTTTTCCGTATGACTTCCAATTTATTCTCTGATTTGTTCCACCGAAGTGGAAAGGACCACAGTATAGAGGCACATTTGGTATGCCAATCAAGTATCTTGAAATAGCGGTCGCTTTGCATGGTGGGGTTTGGTGGGTTCCAGACAAAAATCAAATGACATTTTCCAACAAGTGCTTTTTCTTTATATTAAAGTTTTGAAGTTGCGGTTATGCAAAAAGGAAAATCTATGAATATTTTAGTTTTATTGAGTTTCTTATCAGCTAACCAGCTCAGTGGTAAAGATAAATAAATCAATAGTCGGAAGAAACTCGGCAATGCAATGTCAGTACAAAAATTATTAGTTATGCTTCCTTCTTGCATCATTGCAATCAGGTACTTTTCCATGTATTTCCAATTTGGATTTTAAATGATATCCAGATTCTTCTAAAAACTAAAATGAATCAATAACGTTGAAACTCGGTAATTTATCTTCCAGTTTTTTTGAGTTTTGTAACAACATGACAATATGAATAATTTTTTGAAAATGAAATGAAATACTTGGATTTTTTACGGCTCATTTTTAATTTTATAAAACATTATCAGACTTTTATTTACAAGTAGTTATTTCAATATTATAAAGTTTTACGATCTAGTGAATATAGGAAAAAATTACCAAGTGCATTAATTTACTTTTATTACTATAATTTTAATTATTTACACAATAATTTCTATTTTAACAATCAGTTCAGTGTCAGCTCAAAGGCCAAACATTTTGAACCACCCTTGACTTCTACAATACGCCAGATCTTGATATACATATTGTGCCGTTGACTTCTGATTTTTAACAAAGTTTGGTATGAAACGATTGACTTTTTCACTCCACCACAGGTTTGAGCACTCGCCTCCTTCCTCCACCCATTTCTGTACCATTGAGCAATTAGTAAAGAGACCTAGGATGGCATCCTCATCAGTGTAAATATCTTTAAACAGCTCGAGTGCAGAGCGCTCATCTCCACTCGCTGCTCCAGAACTGGCTTCCTGAACACGCTGTCCGAACTCGGCAAGGTCGACCATATCCACTTCATACCCGAACTTTTGAGCCACCTCCACAAACTCTTGATCTGCTCCTGGATTTCCGTGACTAACATTATAGGGACCTGGCTTCGCCTCATCTTCAAAGAACAGGCGAACAGAAACTTCTGCACAAATGTCAACAGGAAGGTTTGGCATGGGCACCGCTGAGCTTGGCATCACTCCATTCTTCATGATAAACATGTATCTCAACATCATGTGGTTATTCTCAAGTGTGCATCTTCCGCTTTCCGACTCTCCCCCGATGAATGGGAACCTGAAGCTCTTGCAAGGAATTCCTCTCTCACATGCTTGCTTTAGAAGCATATCGCTAACGTATTTGGTGATGGGATAAGCGTGCAAAAACAACCCGTCAAATTCTCCAATCTCTGGCCATTCCTCTGATAACCTTCCGTGCTCATCAACTGAATTGGCTGTGAGGATGGAGGAAGCGTAGTAAACAGCTTTCAGTTTCTTTTCGCAGGCAAATTCCAGGACATTCTTGGTTCCGCCAATGTTCACAGCTCTCATGTCCTTTTTGGAATCACGTTTTATATACTGCTCGGTGTGCTGAACGGTGGCAGCGCAGTGGACGATTGCACCCACCTCTCCAATCATCTCCTCCCAAACACCCTTTTCCATTCCGAGGTGGGGATCAGCCACGTTTCCTGTTACGCAACGAATCTTTCCCATGTCAACTTGAGAAAGGAGTCCCACACCATTAAGGATTTTGGTTAGGCGCTCTTCCACAGTTCCCTTTTTAACTGGTCGCATGAGACAAACAACTTGGGTGACTTGAGGTAGTTTTGTTAACTCTTTCAAAACGTATGGCCCCAACGATCCCGTGCAACCTGTGAACAAGACTGTGGTCACGTCTCTCATGTTTCCAGCTACTTGTCCGGGTTTGGCTGCAATATGCTCGGGAAGTTGGCAATCCTCTCTGATCAAAGCGTTTACTTCTTCCATCGTGGGTTTCTTGTTGTCATCAACATTCAGTCCTTCAATGTGGCCCACAAGGGTGGTAGCAATTAGGCTCACAGTGTTGCAGTCCTTCAGCGCACTCGAGTTGACAGTTAATCTATCTCCCAACAGCGTTTGAAGTCCATTCTTGATTTCAACAAACATGAGAGAATCTACTCCCATTTCCTGTAGCTCCACCTCATCCCCAATCACATCATTTTCATCAAGTTTGAGTGTCATTCTGAGAATATTTCGCAGCTCATTTTTGAGCACGTTGACCTTCTCTTCTGATCCGGAAGCTGAGTCATATTGCTGCCAAAATTCATCTGATTTGATGGTAATAGAACCCGAGCCTGAGGATGAAGACTTCCAGATTCGCTCATCCAAATAGACGGTCAACTGTGGAAACATTTTACTGAGCATCACGAAAGAGTTCACGCAAAAAATGGAGGTTTGTGTGCGATGCGTCTTCATGACATATTCAAGACCAGTAATTCCTTGAAGGTTGGAGAGTGGTCGAGCACCAGGTAAATCCACTTCAGTTGCGATCCCCACTTCTCCCCACTGTCCCCAGTTGACAGTTGTGGCTGGAAGCCCAATGGAATGTCTGTAGTGGGCCAAAGTGTCTTCAAAAAGGTTTCCAGCAGAGTGATTGCACTGACCAGGTGTGCCAAATTGAGCTGCCATAGACGAAAACAAAACAAAGTGCTCGAGCTGGAGGTCTTTAGTCAACTCGTGGAGGTTCAGGCTTCCATTCACTTTGGTGTTGAAAGTTGAGCTCAAGTTTGGCCAGGTTTGGTTGGCAATCAAACAATCAGCAAGGATTCCAGCCGCATGCATTACCCCCTTCAGTTGAGGAAGTCCCATCTCCACCATCTTGGTTTGAATGAGCTCCTTGCACTGTTCATAGTTTCCAACGTCAAGCTGAACAGGAATGACATTTGCTCCTGCAGAGTTCATCTCAGTTATCTTCCTCTGAATGGGATCCTTCGGTGCGCTTCTGCCAGCAAGAACCACGTGCTTCGCTCCCTTCTCAACCATCCACTTGCAGACTTCAAAACCAATCCCTCCCAAACCTCCTGTTATCAAGTAGCTGCTTCTGTCACTGAACATTGGAGTGAAAATCTTCATTTCTCCACCTTCATTCCTCAACTCTGGCATGGAGCAAACAATCTTTCCAACATGCTTTGCCTTTTGCATGTATTGAAGAGCTTCTCGAACATTCAACGCATCAAATCTGAGATAAGGGATTGGCTTCACGACACCACTTGCTAGTAGCCCCTTCAAACTGGCAAGGAGTCCTACCCATTCATCACGATTAGATTGGGAAAGATCCACAGCTGTGTATTTCACGTCGGGACGAAGGTTCCTTACTTCTTCATCTGTCCAAATGTTGAGCTTGCTCATTTCAATGAATCTCGCACCCTTGGCACAAGCTTTTAGCGTTGCTTCCTTGAATCCCTCACCAGTCAATGAGTTCAAAACCACATCAACTCCTCTCCCGTTCGTAAGCTCCAAAATTTGGTCTCCAAACTGAGTATTCCTGGAATGGAAAATGTGCTGGATTCCAAGTGACTTCAAATAGTTCTGCTTCCGCTTGCTCCCCGCTGTAGTAATGACTTTGCATCCGATATGCTTGCAAATCTCAATCGCACTCAGCCCAACTCCACCGGAAGCAGTGTGAATGAGAACGGTGTCTTCCTTCTTAATTTTTGCAACGTCCATGAGACAAAGAACCGAAGTGATGTATACAGCTGGCATAGTAGCTCCTTCACAAAATGACACATGCTCTGGAAGTTGAAGCAAAAGATCTTCTTGGAGCTGTAAGTGACTGGCATTGCCGTAAAGTGAACGTTGCAGCCACAAACCCTGTCTCCAACCTTCCATTTCGACACCTGACTTCCAGTTCTTTTAATTACTCCAGCAAAATCGAATCCAACAGTATTCACATTCTTAAAATCATCCGAGGGCTTGATGATGCTCAACACATCTCTGAAATTGAGTGCTGAAGCAATGATTTGCACTTCTACTTCATCCTCCTTCAAATTAAAGGTGTCTAGTGGTCCAAATTCCAAATCTGAGATGGTCTTGGTCTCTGGCAAAACTAACTGGAATCTATCAGTTCCTTTTGGCAAGCTCAGCGTGTTGTTCACTGCCTTGTGTGTATGCAGTTTTGGGATGAATCTCGAGCTGCCCTGGAATGCCACAAGAATGTCCTTATCCAAGTTCCAAATTTCATAGAAAAGTTCCTCCATTCTCGCCTCGTCCCACTTTCCATCTGCGACCTCAATGCATTTCGTGTGCATTCCGAATATTTCGTTTTTCAGCGATCTTGTGAAACCCAATAATGTACTTGAGTGGAAGTGGGAGAGGTCGTTGTCTTCCAACGGAACGGTTCCAGCTGTAACAGCATAAAGCCTGGGCACAACGTCAGTTTGCTCGTGAGCACAGCTTTCGTGAGGTAAAAGTAAGGCTGAAGAACTTCCTCTTGGGTAGTTTTGCTCTTGTCCAACGCCCAGCAGTACACAATACCTTCAATGTCCAGTTTCTTGTTTATTACGGCTTGTAATAAATTTTTGTAATCCTTTTCATTTCCTTTTCTGATTTTGAATTGGATTGCATTCCCTTCCCCACTTAATTCTTCGAATTTGTCGCCTCCCGTGACAGAAATGGTTTTGCGCAAGGTTTTTTCCTTCATCTTTCTTTCCATGTAGTCTGAAACCGCGTGAGAGTCTTCATGGAACACCAACCAAGTTTTTGAATTAGGGGCCTCGAGAAGCTTATCACAATAATTGCTAAATGGAGCTTCTGTTCTTTCTGCACAAATGTAGGAATGGTTATCCCAGAGCGTGGAAAAGGTGCCACATGTTCTGAACCCAGTTTCTTCCAGAACCTTTTCCCAAGTTTGTTTGGAAAGGGTACAATGCCTTGGTCTCAGCTCGCGATCTTCAAACTTCCAAAAACCATCCAATAACCCAAAAGTAAATGTCCCAAACCTGAGCACCTTTGTCATTTCCTGGATGTCAATTTTCGCATGGGGTTTCATTAGCATCCTTATATTCTGCATGGATTGACGAATATCCTTCGTTGCGTGGATGACATCAGATGCGGAAACCCAATCAAAATACTCTGGAGTAAATCCCTGCTCAAGGGGATCCTCCTCAATGTTCAGCTTCTTGAATTTCATTGATTTGGCATACTTCTCGAACCTCTTCTCAGCTGCTGGAAAGAAAGCGGCAGAGATGTCCGTGTAGGTGTACTCAAATTCAATTCCTTCCTCAAACAATTTGGTCAAAAAGTCCTCAGAAAAACTGCCCGTTCCAGATCCAATCTGTAAACAACATGTACGGTTATAAATTATGGTTTTCTATCACTTGAAAAATTCAATTTTATCATCTTATTATTATCACTTTCTATTGATTTAATTTGAATTTTTACCTCAAGCACTCTTACGATCATCCTCTCATCCCCAAATATGGCTTTGGCATGTTTCATCCAACTTCTTCCAATTCCGGAGAACATTTCATACATTCTGAAAACTTGGCCGTATTCTGTGTAAAAGTCGCTGACTGGTGGGTAATCCGCTTTGTCATCAGGGAACAGAATGCTTAGTCCAGAAACTTCTCCTTTCAAAATGGCTCTCAAGGTTTCACCCAGCTTCCTGAACAACAAGCATCCCTTGAACTTTCTGGAAACGCTCGAGACGCTGGATGACAGCTCCTGGACAACTGCCTCCAAAGAAGGCGGATTCTGGACAACCTTCCAAGTTATTTTAGAGCCTGACGTCACCTTTTCCAATACCCCTTCTTGTTCACAAACCTCGAGAATGAACCCAAAGTAGAGTCTGTATCCTTCAATAATTCCCAACTCTTTAAACAGGGATTCCTCCTCAAAAATATGCCCTTCACTGGCTTCCATCCCAACTCGTGCATGCCCCTCAAAATGTTGAGATACACGAATGCTCCACTTCCATGTAAGTTTCAGCAATGTCCTTTGGCGGAGTTTCATTCATCTCGGTATTGTTTTTCATAAACTCTTCAGTGTAAAACTGGCCACTTGCCCTCTCCATATCAGTGTAGTACTGGCGTGCGCCCATATTTGGCTTCCAAAGCTCCTCATAAACGTCTGGCATTGAAAGCGTCTGCTGGTCAAGTACGGCAGTGACGGCTTTCACGGTTGTATCAATTAATTCCACAGATTGCATCTTCGCAAGAACCTCTCCGGTTGAGTCGACCAACAAGGTAGAGCCGGAAGAAGCAGATTTCTCATCTTCAGATTGATAAGCGTGGATATACAGTTCATTCGAGTAGTCAATTCCCTTGAGCCAAATAAACTTGCCAATTTTTATTGGAACTGACAATTTCTTGATTTTCTTCCCATCCTCAACATCATAAAAGCTTGGATCATTGCGTCAACAACGAGAGGATGAATTATGTATTGGTTTTGTTGTTGATCTTGATTTTCTTGGAGGCTGGGCAGGTTTACTTTGGCTAAAAGTGTACCAGTTTCATCATTCCTCCAGAGTTTCGAAATGGATTTGAAAGTTGGACCGAATTTTAGTCCAAGGGTTACAAGTCTTTCGTAAGTGTCGAATATTTCTGACACCTCATCTGGTTCACGGGACAAAGTTGAATGGAAAACGGAAACGTTAAACTCAATATTTTTTTCTTCAGCGGAAGGAAGTGGAGAAAATGTGGCTTTTGCGTGTGACAACCATTTGTTATTTGATTCAGATTCCATTTTCCGGAAAATACTGACTCTCATATCGTTCCAATCCCCTTTTTTCATTGAGCTCCACAACCGTTTGAACTTGGCAGGTTTTTGACTCGGTGAGCGGAAGTGGGGCTTCAATGCAAAGATTTTCAACCTTCATTGCTCGAGTTGGAGTTATGAGAGCATCAGTGGAACCTTCTACTGTTGCTAAACCCGCTGCAAGACACATTTCCAGGTAGCCAGCGCCAGGGAACACGATGTTGTCTCCAATTACGTGATCCTTTACGTATTCCAGTTGCCTCAAGTTGAGCCCAGATTGGAAAAGACGGGTGGATGATGCGTTGGAAAGAACGGAGCCGAGAAGGGGGTGAATTGACACTCCAGTTGGGCGAGCATATCAGGCCAGAATTTCTTTCCGTGGAAAGGGTAATGTGGAAGACGGACTTTCTTTCTGAGATAAAATTGATCAGTTCCCTTCCAGTCTATTTCCAAACCTTTTACGTAAAGTTTGCCAATTGTATTCAGCAAGGTTTCCCATTCACTCTCATTTCTCTTCAGGGAAGGCAAACAGGTTAGTTGTGTATCATTGTTCATCATTGTCAAGCGCCAGAAGAACGGGTTGCGGACCAACTTCAATGAAAACCTTGCATCCCAGCTCGACAGCTTTTTTGCTGGCATCCAAAAACAAGACTTTTTCTCTTGTATGCTGCACCCAATATTCAGCATCAACATCTTCAGCCTCAACACAGAAGCCTCGCATTCCAGAAATGTATTTACAGTTTGCATCACCTTGCAGTTTCATTGTTGTTTGTGCTACTGCTCTGTAGTCATTCAGCATGGGGTCCATGTGCTTGGAGTGAAATGCGTGAGTAGCTTCAAGCACAATGCATTTCAGGTTGGCCTGCTTGCAACACTCAGAAAATTGCATGATCAGCTCAGAATCGCCAGCACACAGTTGCTCAGGTGATGACTGCAGCGTAGTCCAATAACCTGTTTTTTCTCATTGCCAGCAAACTTGGTGCATGAGTGACTCAACGCGTTGTTTATCTGCTTTGATTACCAACATTTTCCCACGTGGGAGCAGGTCAATGAGCCGGCCTTTCTTTCTGCCAACAAGCTTGATTGCATCCTCGACATTCAAAATTCCTGCACAAACTGCAGCTGCAAATTCTCCAAGGCTGTGACCAAAGCAAAGTCGCTTAACTCCGAAAGATTCCCACAATTTAAGGAGTGCGTATTCCACACAAAAATTGATGTTGGCTGTAAATCGTTCTGCTAACTTCAGCTGACTTCTCCTTGGACCACAATACTTGAGTAATGTCAATGTTGTATTGATTCTTGAGGATTTTTTCACAATATTCAAAGTGCATTCTGAATACAGGGCTTGTTTCATAAAGCTGCTTTGCCATCCGGGGTATTGGAGCCTTGACCTGTGAACAGGAAACAGATTTTTCCAAGGCGTCGGACACCTCTCCTTCAACAGTTTTTTCTTCTCAATGATTTGAATAGCATCTTCATTTGACTTGCGATTATCACAGCTCTTTGTTAAAATCTGCTCTTCCAATATTTGCAGTGTATGCCAAATCCGCCATTGAGCTTTCAGTTGGTGAAATGATTCTGTGTTTCAGTGAAAAATA
>LJIJ01001121.1:0-56343 GCA_001718145.1 Orchesella cincta
AAAACCACCAAGTACATGAAGTGAGTTGAGTTGGGTATCTGCTTGCCTTGAGCTGCTGTGCATCACTCAATGTTCACGATCCAGAAAATCCAAAAAGAGGCGGGCTACGTGCACTTTTCCTGAAAGCCATAAATGTAATGCAAAGTACACAAAAGCATTGCAGGAAAACAAGTCGAAGAGACGAAACCAAAACAAGATCAGTCGCTGCTCTTCTTATTTTCAGTGACAAAAATTTCCGTTCCAGTTTAAACTACTGAAAAATAACCTCAACTCAATCAACTTGCTATCTTTTTAGTTGTTCATAACTGGGATCTTCCAGTCTAAATATTTTTGTGATTTTTTGACCAATTGATGATGATGATCATCAGTTTTTAGTTAATTGACAAGTGACCTGACCTCACCGCTTTGCGATGCCGCCCTTGTCGAAAAGTAAGTTAATTCGCTCCTTGAATGAATCATAATGTTTAAAATTCGTTGATAACCTTCATTATTCAATGAAAATCTGAAAAGTGGTTTGATTTTTGTGTGAAAATGAATCATTAATTTAGTTTTTAAATCAATTTAGCTCTTCCAGGACCGTACAAGTTGGAGAGGACTCCAGAGCTCCAGACTGGACTTCACCTGGACATCCTGGAAAGTCAGCGGAGTGACACCAGCGGCTATTTAGCTGATACTTCACTAATGTGTCAAGGAGGAACCATTAAAGTTCACGCTTTTATCCTCCAGGCAGCCTCCCCTTTCTTCCGAGCTGCTTTTACCTCCCAGGTAGTTATTCCAAGACTAAAATGAACTAATCAATCCGTTTTTAACTGAAAATTAATTAATTAAATGTATTTTTACGTCAGGGCACAGAATATCCTCACGTTCGAGAGGTGATGCTTCCAGATTTCACCGTTCATGAGATGGAGGCAATGCTCAGCCTCATTTACAAAGGCACCGTCAACCTCTCCAGCGACGAGGAGATAACTCTGCTCAAAAACACCTTAACATTCTTCGGAGTTACTGGTGTCGACTTCAAATCCGTCAATAAAAAGGAGCCGGAGCCCTCCTCCAATCTTGAAATTGATGGGAACCTCTACGTCAACCGATTCAGTCGGATTCCTGATTCTATGAAGATGGAGGCGACAGAGGAGAGCTTCAGGGAAGAAATGAGGTGGTGACTGTCCAAGAAGGGGAAAGCGTCGCTTATCAAACCCACCACGAACCTGCAACGTTGCAAAATCTCCCGTAGCATCAACATCATCCATCCCAAATGGAATGAAGAAGACCTAAACTCATTCTCCCCGAATTTTACCTCAAACATCATCATCAACATCTGTACCTCCACCACCACCTCAGGTGGCAGCCGTGATCCCACCTAAAAATCCGATAAAAAAGAAGAAAAAAGTGAGAGATCCGACGACGAGGAAACGACGAGGAGGATAAAGACTGGGTCTGAACCTAATTTCAAGGACACAGCTTGGTTCAAAAGGAAGCTCTCAAATGCCAGGTTGTGACACCGGCTACCCTCAAGTTAAAGACGTTCTCGACTGCATTTCAAAGCACAGCAAGCAAAATGTGAGGTGCTGCTTTTGCCTCCGGGTTTACCCAAATACGGAGGTTCTCTACAGACACTACGCCAAGCGACACAAGAGCGCCGGGCGGAGAACACTATTATGTGCCATTTTTGTGATCAGGCCTCTCCTACAATGCCGTTTTCCTCTCATGTTATCTCCGCCCATTTTAAAATTGTCAGTGAAAGTGAAACTCCAGCTGCTGATCCTGTTGCAGCTCCCCCAAAACCAAACCGAGCCGACTAAATCAACCAGCAGCAAATCTCATCAAAACGTGTTAAAAGGAACTCACCCGCTCCCCCCCTTGTTTCTAAAGCTTCAGATGAAGAAGTTGAGTATGACTCGACGTTCTGGAGGATTATGACCCAGCTCCAGTCCCCATTTTGATTCCTTCTCCCCCTAAAAAACTAGTTACAGCCCCAGCTACTTCTGCAGCTCGGCGCAGACGTCACTCAGATTCTTCAGAAGAGGAATGGAGCCCTAGAAAACGCAGTGGTGGTGGAGGAGGTGGAAGGGGAGCTGCCTCTACATCCCCCTCAACTTCTTCATCCAAAAAGAAACCCAAGATTGATTCCGGGATCGGTTCTTCTTCATCATCATCATCACGAAATCACGCTGCTGCTTCCGTAGAACCTCCCAAGAAGAACCCCTCCCGATTAAAAGTTCCAGACTTGGATACTTCCGTAGAAATAGTGTCATTTTCAGGAAAAACACTTTCCTTCCGGCTCAGAAAGAAGCGTGAAGGAAGAAGGAATGATGGGCTTGCCTCAAATTAATTCATATTGACAAAACCTGTCTATCCAACTTGACAATCAAGTTTGTATGTGTGTTCTTTACATTTTCACGCGTCAACTATTCTTATTCAATTTGTGTATACTATTCCTACTGTAAAATAAAGAGTTTGGAAAGGAGCTCTGACTCATCTTGACTTTAATGTAGCGCAAGTGCCATTGTCATTTCACCTGATAAGTTCGACATTGAGTCATACCATTTTTATCATAAAATATTATAGTACAGGGATAATGGCCAGTCGTCAGTCTGTACTATAATAATTTATGGCTCAACTTTTTTGGCAGTTGAGCTCAGATTCAGAGTAGTTTTTCCCTAAAGTCATGTAGTTGAGAGGGGTCGAGGCGAATTGGTATTAGGAGCCTAACAATGTGGATAAAAAGGAGCGAAAGCTCAGCTAATTTTTCCTGCTAAACTAGGTCAAGTTGCAATCATCATCAGCTTAGCATCCCACTTGACTAGTTTAGTTGAGGAAATTCCAATCATCACCTTTAGCTAGAGTTTGGTAATGATGATCATTACCTCACCTCACTTCATGGTTGCTTGAGGATTTTGTTCTAGATGTGGATTTTATTGGCGAAAATGCACAAGTTACGCATTACCTAGTGAGCTAGCTCCACCACGCCATGAATTCGTTGGGCTTATCTATGCAAACAAAGCCAAAATATTATGGTCCTACCAAACCAAAGCAGGGGTTGTGAAGCAGTTCCTATTCGGCTTGACTGCGGCTGTCCGTCCTTCGTCGTCCGTCTCGTTTTACGTCATAGAAGGAGCTCGCACTACCTAAAGTAATGTAAATGAGGAAAGTTGCCAGCAAATAAACAAGGCAACTGTGTTAAATATATCATAATTGCGACATAGCTAGTCCTTAACTCATTTCAGCTAGGGAGGCTCAGTCCTCTCGACAGAAGGATAGCTGCAAGATAATAACAGTTTGCCAAAATACAATTAGCGAGAGAGATAAGCTCGTGTCATCTCTGAATTTTTAGTGAATTTTTTTATAGCGAAACGGATTGAAAACTTTAAATTAATTGTGAAAATCGTTATGGCTGAGAGTGAAAAAGTTAAAAAAGTGAGTGACCCCTCCACGTTTTTCTTGACATTTGACAAACCATTCGGATGGAGGGTCACATTTTCAATATGCTCCTGTACGGAACGACGCACGGGCTGGCGTTCTATTATTTGTGTTTAATTTCATGGAATTGTGCCACACCTTTGTTCCCGAGTTTATTTACGGCTATTTTGGTGGCTAGGAATCACAGTGGGATGTCATAGATATTGGACGCATAGGGCTTTTAAAGCAAAAATTTCCTCTGCAAATTTTTCTCATTGATTTGCAAACAATAAGTCTCCAGCTGCCGATAAGGAAGTGGTGTTTGGATCATAGGATACATCATAAATAATACGGATACGGATTCAGATCCTCATAAGCTCGGAAAAGGGATTTTGGTACAGTAATGTTGGGCTGGAAGTTCAGCCTAAACACCCCGATTTCCAGAGGAGGCTGAGGACTTTTGATGTAGTCGTTAGATAAGCACGATCTGTAGTCCGATTTCAAATAAGTGAGTTTTATTTGCAATTAAAAATGTTGTGAAAATTTGAATTAAAAAGGATGGTGAATTAATTTTAATGGAATTTTTTTTGTAGATGGTTCTGGCCACTCCAATTCTTTTTCCAGGTGGTTGTTCCATGTTACGTGCTACAGAGCTTTTGGCCGCAAATGACGATTTTACAGTGTATAGCAGCTAATATGAGACGCTACGTGGTTTCCTTCATATCACCTTTGGTGTGAATTCCGTGGCGCATATGTGGGGAGACAAGCCGTATGATAGGACTGTCACTCTCGTTGAAAACTTTTGGGTGTCTCTTCTTGCAAGTAAGTTACTATAATTTAAATTCATTTTTTAGAAAAATAAATATTAATTAATTTTTGATGTAATTTTTTGTAGTTGCGAGGCTGCACAATTTCCATGCACACTTTTCCGCTGGGACTACCAAAACTCCGAGTCGGTTGAAGTAAACAATCTCCACCACAATCTTCATCGACTTCTGTGCTGGCTGGGCTGCATACGACAGGAAAACGGCGAGTTCGGCGTTGTCACCGGCGAGAATGAATCGTACTGGACAAGTTCCCGAGCTTCCAGCAGAAGAATCCCATTCTCAAAGTGCCCCAATTAAAGAAGACATCCAAACTACTAAGATTTCTCCTTCATTTCCGTTCCCACCGGTCAGTAGCAGCCCAAAATGTTTAAAACCTTGTTGTACAGACTTGTCAAGCTGGGGAATGCATTTGAAACGGAGTCTAATTCGAAAACGACCTATCACAACAACTTGCTATCGCGAATAGACCTAAATTTTTCTTGAAAAAAGTAAAGACTAAAGAGACTCAAGACTGAACAAAGCAGCATGTGGAAACAAAGCGGAAATGATGACTTTGGTTTGACAGCATTCATTCAGCACCTAACCATGATCATCACCTCTTCATCTTGACAAATATGGAAAACACATCGTCGACGTCTCGCCGAGTGTCGCTCTCCTTGAGCTAAAAACTACTTGCTATGCAGCAGTGTTTGTCGCTGCACCCTTTCCCAATTTAAGTCATATTTATTTTTACCTGAATCATTCAATCATTCACGCTAAAAATCACCGATTCATTAGCTAACATGTTTGAGATTTCTTGTTATGTATGTATTTACCAGTTAAAAAAGCATGTGATATTATTATTCATTACTACCTTTATAAATTCCCAACTAATCCATGTTCCTCTCATTACCACACACCATTTTTCTACTAACAACTATTACGATTTGGAACACCTTATTAACAATAAAATAAAAACGCGTAAATAACTTAATATGAGTCATTTTTGCAGTTGCAATCACAATATATTTTATTCAAGTCAAGCCTCAGGGCACTCAAGCATCCCAAAATAATGAATAGCTCCAAATTTTGCATAAACCAAAAATAGCAACTTGTTGGCCCTTCTAAGCTAATTGCAAAATTAGCACGGCACTCGTTACATCATCCCATTCTAAAACCTCTTTTATATGCAATACAAGGAATTATTCTCGAAGCAAAACCTCATGTAAGTTTCATGCTTTGATGGGAATAGAGATGCAATGGCAACAGCTACTCACCCTTTTTCTTGCTCCACTGCTCCATTTTCATGTTATCGTAGGTACGTGCAAGCACCTTACGCTTCTAGTTTCAGCACCTCATCTCCGTTCCAATTGACTCAATCAGAGACTGTGCTATTCCAAAATCAGTTCCGCATCGTCATCTTTTGTAGCCTATCAATCATAGTAAATGGTACTTGAACGCCTCATCTTGCAACATTCGTGGTCGTAAAATGTTTCATGCTAATTTAATTACAAAATGAAGTCAGATTTATGCTAGATGATGTTGATATAATTGGCTTCATCATCATATCATCATTTCAACTCAATATTTACTCCACAACAGGATATTACCTATATCAAGATTGACCTAGTTTTGATTCATCCAGATTTGTTGTAACAGACAAAAAAAGAGAGAAGTCTCAGTTGTGCTCAGTGACTTGATTATTTTGAACCTTAATTGTTCACTCATTGGAGATTCAAGAGCGATGGTTCTACACGGAATTCCAGGTTTTATATAGTTTTAATTTAGTTTAAAATTTGTTAGAAAAATACAAAAGGGTTTTGTGAAGTGGAATCCTAGTGAAGTTAAGTGGGGCAAAATGGAAACAATTAAAAACAATCGGAATTGTAAAGAAGATGAGGAGGAAACTGTGAGAAGAAAAGAACCCGAATATTTTCTCACATTTGAGAGTAATCTTGGACTGGAAGCACATATTTTTAACAGGCTGGTTCTCGGAACAGCTCACGCCTTCGCGTTTTACCATGTATACCTCAGTTTCAGAGGAGAAGTTCCTAACACTTTTGCGTTTGGTGAGATTTTTAAAAAATGGAAATTTGGGGTAATCTAATAAATTCGGATAATTATAAAAGTTTTGGGGATTTTTTGCAGAGTTTATTTTTGGATATTTGGGTGGATTGGGAATAACCGTGGGATGTCATAGGTATTGGACACACAGGACGTTTAAAGCCACCCTCCCACTTCAGATTCTGCTCATGATTTTGCAGACAATTGCCTCCCAGAATCCGATCCGAAAGTGGTGTTTGGATCATAGAATTCATCACAAGTACACGGATACGGATGCTGACCCTCATAACTCAAAGAGGGGCTTTTGGTTTAGTCATATTGGGTGGCAGGTGCTGCCAAAACATCCCGATTTTCAGAGGCAGCTGAGGATTTTTGATGTTTCGGATTTGGATAATGATCCCGTTGTCCGTTTTCAGAGCAGGTTAATTATCATTTTTGTTAAAAATTGAATTTTTAAAATAAATTAAATTTTGCAAGAAAAAAAAAATTATTAATGTTTTTTAAATTTCAGATGGTTTTGGCCGCTTTCATTTGTTTTCCACATCGCACTTCCAATCTACATTCTACAATATTTCTGGCCTGAAATGACGCTGATTCATTGCATCGCAGCCAATTTTCGGAGATATGTATATTCCCTTCATGTCACTTTTTCAGTCAACTCCATTGCTCACATGTGGGGTGACAAGCCTTATGATAAGAACATTACAGCAGTTGAAAATTGGATACTGTCATTGCTCGCAAGTAAGAATTTAAAAATTAATATATTTTTAAAAATTAAAATTTTTTAAAAATTCTAATTACTTTTTTTTTAAAATTCGATAGTTGGAGAAGGCTGGCATAATTTTCACCATACCTTTCCCTGGGATTATAAAACTTCAGAGTTCGGTTGGAAAATGAATTTTTCCACAATGCTCATCGACTTTTTCGCTTGGATTGGTTGGGCCTATGATAGAAAAACTGCAAGTCCACAGCTTATCAGAAAGCGAATGCTTCGTACTGGAAATGGGAATGGAATTCGGGATGAAAACTCTGATTCAAATCATCATTATCATCATCACCACCACGAAGAAGTCAGCTATCCCGGTGCCGATGAGTCATCTTCAGACAACGATCTTAGTTTGTGTGATAATCACATCGTTGATAAAAGTGAGGAATCTGATGATGGTTATCATGACGATTATCAATCCTCCCCACCTATTTTCGGAGATTGGATCAAGGAAGGGTGTAAATTTGACACTCATTCCGTTCAAAGCCCCCTCTGGGCTTGGGAAATGGAGAGGAATCAGGAAGGAATTTGGCGAAGCTACAAAGAGCGATAAACCCCTTTAAAACCAAGTGCATCAGTGTACAAACTTGCAAATACAAATTAAGTGTAAAATCAAAATGATCATAACTACTTCACAGACTGATAAAGCAGCTCAAGTAGGGCTGGGGCAAGGGAAGAACGTCCTCGCTTTCCACTTAAGTTATTCCATGTTAAAAAAGAATGCTAGTTAAGTGCACAATTATTTCCGTGTTGTTTTTTTCTGCACATTTCCAACATTTTTTTATATATAGTCAAACCAAACTAGTTGTAAGCAGATGTTCATCTTCAAAGATGATTTTATGTCAGTATCACATCCATGTCGGATGCAATAAAAATTAAAAATTGGAAATTATTGTGACTCACACAACTCTGTGAATTAGTATGCTTGAGACTACCTAAGTATTTTCATGTCCTTTCAAATAATGGCATGTGACGATCAATCATAAAAAAAGAAATGCAATTTTATTTGTATAGGAGGATAATCACAGTCATAATGATTGAGAGATAGGAAATTTCCATTGTAGCCAATGTAGGTAAGTAGGGTTGAGACTGGGCTGAAAATAGCAACTCACCCAATGCTAATTGCAAAATTGCAGTCAATTACATCACGCTGCTGATATTACAGACTGACTTTCAATTTCGTCTCTCAATCAAAAGGGCTGAAGCTTGCTTTGGTCTCGTATTTATTTGGCAATGAAGGGATTTCTCATGGCTAGTCTTCGTGGTTGTACATGTTGATGTTGTGTTTTAGTTGCTACGAAGCAGGTACCCCTACTGAGCTATTTTGATTCCTTTTTTATAGGCTTCAGGCCTCCAAGTTGTGTGATGTGATTGTAAAACACAATGGAGACAAAAACTGAAGCTCAGTTCCGCCTTGTCATCCGTCCACAAGGTTTTCCCTATGCGAAGAACTACCAAGAATCCTGAGCTGACTACTGAAACCTTCTTTAGAAATTCAATTCATGATGATAGTAAGGAGTAGCACCATTAAAGACAAATTATGAAGGAGTTGGGTCTACGTTTATTGCCAATTTTAACAGAGGATGAATATATTGAAGAGGGATTCAATTGAATGAGTGATGTTTTTATGGCGTCATCTCATCTTTGCTTCGTCATCAGTCACCATTCCAAATCCGAGTTGGATGAAGCCAGTTTAAAAATAAAAGTTCCCTTTCACAATATTGAGCATAGATTTTTTTAGAAATAATATGGGAACCTTAGAAAAGAAAAAGACGGAGCCTTATCTCGCTTTTGAAAGACCGTTGGGGCTTGAGCAACATGTTTTTAATACGATTAATCTCGGTGCTGCACATTCTCTAGCGTTTTACTATTTTTGGTTGGATTTTCGGGGCGAAACGCCTCCAACTTTTTGGTTTGGTGAGTAAATACCCTTAATATTGGGAGATTTCAAGAAATTCATATATTTTTTTTAAAATAGAATTCTTCTATGGATACATCGGAGGACTGGGGATTACCGTGGGATGCCACCGGCTCTGGACCCACAGGACTTTTAAGGCAGCTCTTCCTCTTCAAATTTTCTTAATGATTTGTCAAACTATTTCGATGCAGTTGCCCATCCGAAAGTGGTGTTTGGATCATAGAATTCATCACAAGTTTACGGATACGAGTAGAGATCCCCATAATTCGAAGAGGGGCTTTTGGTTCAGTCATGTGATGTGGTTGGTCCTTCCCAAACATCCAGATTTACAGAAAGAACTGAAAACTTTTGAAGTTCCGGATTTAGATAATGACCCTGTTGTCCGGTTTCAAAGCAAGTGGGTTGATAATTTTCATGAAAAAATAGTTTCAAAAGAAACTGGTAACAAAAAGCATGAAATTTATTTGACTTTTTAGATACTATTGGCCCCTGATCCTCATATTTCACATTCTTGTGCCGATTCTTACTATGCAATATTTCTGGCCGGAAATTACTCTCCTTCAGTGTCTTGGAGCGGATATGAGAAGATATGTGATTTCCCTTCATGTTACGTATTGCGTTAATTCCGTGGCACACATGTGGGGAGATAAACCTTATGACGGGAATATTACAGCGGTGGAAAGCCCCATTGTCTCATTTTTAGCAAGTAAATCATCACAACTTATATATAAAAATGTATTATTTTTAACTAAAACTAAATTTTTATAATTTCAGTTGGCGAAGGCTGGCACAACTTCCACCACACATTCCCCTGGGACTACAAAACCTCTGAGTTTGGATGGAAACTAAATGTCTCCACAGTTTTCATCGATTTCATGGCAAAAATCGGGTGGGCATATGATTTGAAGACTGTCTCCCACCAAATAATTCAACAGCGCATAGCTCGAACAGGACCACCTGTGGAAGATTCTAACTGCAACATTCCTAATAATTCAGAAGGGGATAAAACTAACGACCAAGTTTATCAAGCCGTTAAAGAATGGATGATGGAATCAGAAGAGAACCCCGTTTGGGGATGGAACGACGAGCGAATTCCTCAAGAGCTGAGGAAAGCCACAAAAATTTTAAATGTGAAAACTCTGTGAAAAACTTTCTGTAGATTTCAGTGAATATGTGATAAAAATGAAAATGGTGATAAATTAGCCATCCACGCGCTCTGACGTCTGTCAATTTTTGCACACCTTTTCATATCCAATTTCACTTCAACAAGAGAAAATCATAATCAGCACGATTTTCCTGTATTTGCGTAAGCAGAACACAAAGTATTCGCGTTTGTTCAGGAGATAACAAAGAGCTACAAATGTTTTGTGACGTGAGATCCCCTCAAACAAATGTGATTCAGGTTGGGTTTGCAGTTGGATACACAGTTTTCAAGAGTAAAGTCAATTCCAATTTATGTTGAGCTCTTGAAATGTGTACGAAATGTCATGTTCATGTCATTCTTGATAAAGAGGAGTAGCAGAACTCTGGCTGAATTTATTAATAGAGAGTGCAATGAATTGCATTAGGAAAATACAAATATAATGAGCTGTTTCTAGTATCCAATCCTCCACAACTGGAATTTGAAGAGCGTCATTCATATAAAAAATAGTCTATATTTGATAACTGGAATCGAATGGATTGGAACTCAACTAGAGCTATATTATTCAATTCATCACAATGTATGACTTTTAAACAAACTTGAATTTTAGTTAAATTATTCCATTCAATTGCAAAGCCAACAACCTGTTTAATAGCTGATAAGCGGCTACTGCTGCTGATCGTGGAATGGAGCAAGGTTAAAGAGTCAAGTTAACTTGGGTTCATTTTAGAAATGAGCTGCAGCCATACATAATTTGACAGGTTGACATTATACATGATGTGGCGTGAATTCGCACATATTATCTTTATGAGTTCTTTTCCATTTCGCAAATATTTGCGAAACAGAGCTGCTTTCAAATTTGCACTTGAGTGGCATTTGAAACTGCGCTGAAAATAAATAGAGAAATTTCGAGAACCTCGTTAGAAATGGGTATATAATCGATATGACTATGTTTTTGTATCAAAATTAGCTAATTTTTAGTTCTATAGTTAGCCGCTAGGTGGAATACAGAACTAATCCTATATAAAACGCTAAAATAGAGGAAATGTAGGAATTTTGAGGAACATGATATGAGCCTATTTTTCTTTAGAAAAGAATGTGAAGGTCATTTTCAGCTCGGAAATAAACAATTAGAATAGTAGGGAATTAGCACTAATGTTCATAATAAACCAAACTTCTACGAGCATTTCATCAGGCGCAGAAGTCTGGTATTTTTCTTCTCAGGAGTTGGCTCCGCTCTTTCCGTTTGTTTATTGGCACAAGCTTCCCATCGCCACATGGAAAGGATGACAGTAACGAAGAGTCTTGTAAACCGGCAGTTGTTTCACTTTTCTGGTCTGGCTCTAATCCCAATGCAGCGTAGCAAACTGTGACTCATTCTGATTTGTTTTTAGCTAAAATATTTTCTACTAAAAGAACACCAGCCCAATTTGTGGGGATGTCAGACGTCACCCGTTCCATTCATGAAGATGGACAAATTCCGACAGAATTGCCCAGAGGAGAGATGTTTGAATGTCCATCAAGATTTCCAGTGCTGGAAAATCAAGCTGAGTTGGAGGGATTTAAAAATACGCTTGGAAGTAATTTAATTTGCTTGGAAAATCGAAAGGAAGACTTGAGTGCATTTATAAACTGTCATTCCTTTCTGTTCCATACTCTCTTGTGTGAAAAGGTCGTGGGCGATAAGCCGAGCTGCTGGTATGAGGCTGAGCTTGAAGGCTGCTATGCTGACTTGTTTTTAGACTTCCCTGCAGACTGATTTATTTGCAACAGAGACTAAATGGAAAGTGTACACCGAGCCGGCACTTTGACATTATTTTGCTAGCTCCCATCTGCCCTGGCTTCTGGTGTGGAAGCAGAGTTAAGTAAATTTTTATTTAAAAACGGTTTAACAAAGGAGCGGAACTAAAATTAATATTTGAAAAAAGAATTAAAAGAATTATAAACGTTTTATTAGAATTCTAACTTTTTTTTTGAAAATAACGGACAGACAAACAAAAAAATATAAAGTGCATTTTTTCCTTCCGCTACTTCTTTGATCTTTCTACGTTGTTGATACCGCAAAATCGACTCTGCCGGGCAACTCAGCCTACCTACGCAACTCACTAGGCTGGTTTTATTTTATAAAAAAATAATTCTTGATCACATCACTAAGCTTTCATCCACCTCGTCATTTTCTCGTGTTCACGTGGTCTCCTCGGTTTTTCTCCGCTGCCACCAGCGTGGAATCTAGCATCCCATCATTTTCCGGATGCATTTTCCTCATCTCATCTCGGATCTCACCCAAAATTTCATTTCCTTCTCTCATTTCCCGGCATATGGAAGCCAACTCCAAATCCATCTCCGCAAAACCAGAAGCCACAGCTTCAACTAGACATCGGAGAATCCATTTTGCCGAAAGGAAATCTACGAGAGTCTGGTTGCTCTCTCCATAAAAAATGATGATGATCACGACCATAACTTACACTTGTTGCCTACAAGCGCTTGTTTTAGAGCGTGACATTGAAATGATCTTGTGCTCAACTTTTTTCTCCGCATCACCGGGCTCAATACGCATCTGTTCCAGGATTACAACTATCCCCATACTATTATCTACCTAACTTACATAATAATAATATTGCCTTTGGCTTCATGGTTTATGCAAAAAATATAAATAAATACAATGCTCTCTACTAAGAATTTGCGCAGCCATTTGGAATGAATGGAGATGATGATTTAATACGTTCGCTATTTCAATTCTGTGATGATTCTGATCACGATAATGGAGATATAATGCTGTAAATGCGTCGTAGTAGGCTAAAATCGCTATAAAAACGTGTTCCATTGAATTTACAGGGCTAGACAAGGCAAGCTTTGCTTCTATAAAATCAATACGACATGAGATTCTTCTCCGTCTAACTTTGCTCAAGTAGGATGTAGTTCTACAAGTCTACAAGCAACGGACAAAGTGAGTAAGCAAAACCCAAGCCGAAAAGAAGAACACAAACTCAAACATGAGCATATATACCTACTTTCTTGCAGTGTTCTCGAGATTAAAAAGAAACACACTTTTACAAACTCGTTTTGTATAGCAGATATATATGCGTTGTAGGTTGATTTGAGGCTAGATTCATCCTGTCAAATTCAGGTTTGTACTGTAAGTCAAGCTGGTAGTATTGACAAGAGCCATAAAATACCATTCCTGTCCACCTCCCCAACACCAAATCCTTATGCAATGGTTGGAGAGTCGAAATGAATTTGAATTGAAATATTGAGAAAGAAGAAACGTTATGAATCCCAATGTAAAATTCCAGTTCCAGACTTTTACACAAAGAGTTGGATGCAGACCGAGTATGGAAATAGTTGGGGTGTTTACTACCAAAATATTTACATTGTGTGTTTCTCTTCTCGCTTTGTCAGCTTGAGATGGCATGTTGTCAAGAGACCCTCAGAAATTGCATGATGCACCTAAAAATGATGCTGGTACTGGTTTGTTGGGATTTGACTTCGAAGTTAGCCCATTTGCATACTAATTACTTTATTTTAATTCATCAAGGTCGGGACAGGAGGAGAACTGCCCTTTTTGGATTGAAATTGTAGCCGCATATGGATAAAAATTATTTTGATAAGAGTGTGCTACACTGAGCTTTGGTTTGTGGGAAGAAGGGAAAAATTGATCCACCCAAAAATAGGTATGGATTTTAAATGAGATGCAAAAAAGGGGAATGCATGTACTGTTTTTGTTAGTGTGTTTTTATTGTGAATGTACAGCTGCTGGGGCTAGTGAGACACTAGGCTCATTGTTGCCCTGACTGAGTTGGCAGAGTAGAGTGCAATAATAAATCCATCGCTCAAGAAAGTCAGCTATGGTGAAGGAGAGAACGAACAGCAGAATTGGAGCTAGACAAGACTAGCCCAGTGCTAAGATTTTTCATCGGAACATGATCATATTAAATATTTTTGCAAAACGGGTGTATGAAGTAGCGGAACAAAAATTTTGGATAAAAATATTCTCAAGACTTTAAATTCTTCGTAATGTAGCGTGTGTAAATGAACGTTATTGTTCGAGTTTTATTTTAAAACTTAATGTATGAATTTTAATACTTGAAAATTTGAGTATTCTTAGATTATATCTGATACAAAAAAATTAATAAAATTTTTATAACACAACTATTTTTGTTTTAAATGACTGTAATTATGCATTAAATTGCTGTTGCAATAATTTTCAATCGTGTGTTCTTAACGGACAGACAGACGGAAAAACATGACGTATGGCAAAAGTACAGGTATTTTTCCACCGCTACTCAACAACCAACCTTTTTTATTGGCAAGGAGAACCACTCTATCCCATCATCTCACTCTCGTCTTCTCCTTCTGCTTGCTCCAGTCCAGGCTTCAGTGATGCGAAACAAATGAAACGGCTTTTCTATTCTCAACTTGTTGCTGATCTTGATCAAGTCAATCCAAGTGGGGATGATGTAATGCGTGTATACAACCATCATATTATTACTTACCATCATGTACATCTATTAAACACGTCTCTCGTTCTGCAGCCAACTTTTCATCTATCTGGATTCCATTGGATTTGGAAGCGGAACAGGACACAAAAGGGTGGGGCAGTTTTTCGCATTTTTTACACTCTTCCAAGAAACTAAACTAAGGCAAACCAGACCAGTACAACAGAATAGAACCTGGCTTGGCTTGGCAATTGGATCCGACTGAGCATTTTTTAAAGGCAGAGCCAAGTTGGATTGGAAATCGAAGTGCAAATTTGATTTGAAGGCAATACATTCATCATTCTCAAACTCAACAACTAACTCCATATAACCAAGAGCTCCGTCCTCATAACTTTTAATATGATCATGATATTATGATATGGTTGCCCACGGCACTTCTTTTTTTCTGTCTCTGACAGGATTGGAATTACGTCAAGATTTGTATTCCTCACTGCTCCCAGCTCAAGCTTTCTTGCTGTCATTCTCAACTGAAATCTAAGATTACAATACAATGCAACACAATATTTCTAGCTGTCCATGTCGTCCAGCGTAGAGTGGGTCACAATTCCAATCAAAAACATTTGTATTCAGCCCAGCTCCTCAACTTGAGAAGGAAGGCTAGCGAAAGGTGAGATTCAAGATGAACATGGGCGATACGGATACAGCACACGGATTTAAAGGAGCAAAAAATTTGACATTTGGTATTAAGTTCCGTTTTGAAAATGTTACAAAATCCAATAAATTTTATATTACACAATGAAATACATTATAAAAATGCAATTAATAAACAAAACATTAACCAACATTTATTTATTTAGCGCATAAACAACATGAAAAACAAATTTACATTCTTTTTATTTCTTCTCAACCAGAATAGGCTTGTAATGCTCATGTTTAAATAAAAAATGTGCAAATACTCCAAATCCATTTTACTTCTTACCTACAATTTTTTTGGGTATAAGAAGGCGAGTGCTTGCTCGCTCGTTCAAGAACCTAGTTGACTGACAAGCAAATACATTTTTTGCTTGAGCAGCAGCGTTCCGGTCCAGTGGTCACATAACGCTGTGCAGCTCTCTGAGCTAATCTTTGTTGGGTTGCAAAATCCATTCTCATTCTGTTATGTCAGCGTCATCATTTATTTTCATAGTGAAGTAATCTCTCATGTCATGTCATACTCATTCTCATTCATGAGCTTGGTAGCAGGTTCCTTACAGCGCTGCAAAAAGTAAATCAAAATCATTGAGTGTCCAACCATAATAATTCCATCTTTGAATTTTGTTGTGAAAGCGTTAAAAAATAGTCAAAACAGGTGCTGAAGCTGATGCATTTTTTACAGAATGATTTTTTATTCAAAATGAAAAAAATTGGAGCTTTAAAACTTTTTTTTGAGATGCTAATGATTGTGGAGGAGATAGATAGATCCGTGTAATAGAATCGATTGGGTTGGAGTATGAGCGAGTGTGGGTTCAAGGATAGGAGCAAAACGTGAACGTGACTTTTGAGCGATTGTAGAGCTTCTAAAATGCTTCCATTTGGGCTCTAATGATGACTCCGCAAAAAGGAAGAATGGAAAAGGATCTGAGACTCTGATGGAATGGACAAAGAGCCGTTCAAGACAAACTTGAAATAATGAGAGAGCTGGGATGTGCGGCAATTAGAGAGTTACACAGCCATTATGTTGCTAGACACTTGGTCACTTTGCTAGAGGTCATTTCAAGGAAAAGATCCATGATCCCGTTGAAGGTTCTGTAATGTACTTGCTGCACATGAAAAACAAAGGCGAGGTCGGATATCCGATCTCAACAACAATCCAAATCCAAAACCCTTCCTTTTCTCCAAGTTTTAAGCAACAGGAACGTGGAGAAAACGTGAGCATCACATGGCAAATACTCTCTCATTGTTGGAGAAAATAATGCCAAACTTGTTTTATTTTTGGAGTTAAAACAGCCCAAGTTTTTGGCAACTCCGCCAAGAACATTTCTATAACTCGATAAATTGCTGACTTCCAATACCTATTGTTGCATTGTAATAGAGCTGTCATTTCAGTTCTCAAAGGTCTTGTTCTTTTACGTAACACACATGTCCGTTGACTCGATGATTGCAACCCCTGATAAGAAACCCGAGATGATGATAAGAATACTCAAGCTCATTTTGACATTGTTGATGGCCTTTGTTGAGAGTGGCAATAGTGTGCTATGTTGTTATCTCTTGAGCAAACTAATTTACGGCCTGTTACTCTCTTATATAACCTTCAAACAACTTTTTGACTGTGTTCTCCACTCCATTTCATTGTTGTCATTTTATTGCTAAATTTTAGAAAAAAATTTTATCTGTCCTTTTGAGCTTTTATTACAGAAAACGGCAAAGAATGTAATGTATGCAGGGCACGAATTGACAAATGACATAATAATTTTCCTTTTTCTTTTTGGGGGAAAAATGTAATTAATTGCAATTATCTATTCCCATTCTACTTGTGGGGTAGCCAGAGAGGCCTTGATTACAATGATAATCTGAGCAATTTCTCAATCTCTCAAAAAAACAAAAGAAATGATTGATTATCAATAGCAAATCTTGATATGAAGCAATGATTTTGGTGGTGGTCTGGGTTTGTGCTCCAAAAAATAAAAATAGTATTGATTTTTACCAGCCCTAGATATTCGTGGCAAATCAAGCAAAACCATAATGGCTGAGAGTGTGTACCCCCATAATTTTTTGTAGGTAAGGGAAGGTGCTCAGGTTCATAATTGAAATGTGTGTGAACTCGAGTGCGTGATTGCACTGCAATTTTGTATCTTCTCTCTCAACCAAAATGAAGCGAGGCAGAAAAGCGAAAAAATACGTACGCATACGCATCATGTGCAGTAACAATGAATTGTTTACTTTTTTTATGAATTCATCACATTACATAATCAAATTGAATAAAAAAAGTGAATAAATGACAACGTAATAATAAGGATTCTGAAGCAGAGGTTATTGCTCTTCTTCGTTGACTTCTTTTTCGAAAACACACGCAATCCAAGCCCAAAATCATCACAGTTTGGTGTCATTGTCACACAACATTTGGAAATTTCTCAAGAGCTCGCGCGGCATGGGTTTGCTTTAAAAAAATAGGCAAGCAAATAAAAGTTCTAAAAATGGAAGCAATTAAGGAAGGATGAAGGAAAACGACGTGGGTCATAAAACTGCTCAATTTTTACATAAAATTATGCCATAATTCGTGATTACGATGAGTATTTTAGAATTACAACATTTAGGATAATCTTTTCCTCAATAAAATGTCCAGTACCATCTAATCTCCATCTCCAAACGAGGAAGATAAGAATATCCCAGACCGGACCACCGTTGCACCACCAGCTTACCGCTTCAGGTAGCTCCTTCCTGTTCATTTTCTATTTACCCAGATGATATAATTACGTATTTGGGTCAGTCGGTGCGTTGCACTGCCCTGGCGCCACTATTTTATTATTTCTGTTCCATGAAACCAGTTTATTTTGATATTTTGATGATGTTGCAAAAATGCGGAAGAGTCTTTCCATTTATGAAAAAAATCATATAGTCTGTTGATGTAAATTGCGCGCTACTACGGACCGCCGGTCACGGTGCCACTTTGTATCACTGCCCTATTCCAAGTTTCTCACAAAAGGAGAAGCTTTTTGGTCTGGGCATTTGAATGAATTTTTGCTTGTAGCTTCCGTATTACATTGTTCGTTACGGGTGGGCTGCCTTCTGCCGCTGCTCTTTATCATAAAGTACGCCATACCACACGTTTGACTGGGCACAAGCTCACAGAAAATATTTATTTATATTCCCATAACCACCTCCACGTAAACAAGGAGCTTTTGAAGAGAAAAAATGCGTGAATTTATATTTCACTGGGATGCGTGTGCAATAGCATAAAATTTACGGCTTGCTCTACCAGCAGGAGTTCTCATCATCATGATTAGGGGCTCAGCCAAAGCATAACGTAGTGCTCCCTATTTACTTTCAGCAGAGATGACGTAGCTCACAAGCTTGTTAAACTTAAATAAATAAAAATGGGGAGGAATTTGTAAGACAATTAAAACAATGCAGTTGTTTTTTTAAAGATTGCATAATACAAGTTATATTGCTTTCGTACCTGGTTTGGTTTGGGATTTTCAAGGAAAAAATATTTTTTTAATGTGTGACGGATCGGATATTTACTTGATCCAATTTATAACTGTTGAAATAAATTTTGAAACAAAACGAGAAATAAATGGAAAATGTGATATTTTATTTTTGCGGAAAAAATCAATTGTCTTATTCTTCACTTTTTGAGAAGGCGGACCTATCTTGTTTGCTTTGTTGAATTGAAAGAATAGTCACGATCGAAAAAGACAAAGAGAGGCTTCGGCAACGAGTGCTTTATACTTTGAGTGATTTTCTTTGGGTTTTCATTTCCTGAGAACTTCTTTCCTCCAATTGCAAACCACGTCAATCAAAAGGAAAGGAACTGGGTCTGGTTGCGAAACGAAATTGGATCGATTTTGGTTCACAATGTTTTCATATAAAATAATATATGCATAAGCAACCAAATGAACCGATTTGTTTTGTCACCATCTGCCTTCCCGTCTACCCACACACCATAATTTCCTTCTTGTCTCCACCATTTTATTTCACTTGAGAAGCTTCCTTTCCTCTAATCATACCACACAAGCTTTTACGTTGAAGCCGATTAGTAAACATCAGCAAACATAATTTTATGGAAGGAATAAGACAGAACAAGTGCTCACGTTTTCTCCATTATGTTTCACATGCAGGAAAGCAGATGTACGACGTTCCCCACTTTTCTTTGGTGAAAAATGTGCACCCACGCTTCCCCTTTAACTTTGCCCTTTGAAAGCATCGTAACAATTTATAAACATCACCCAACTTCCCTTTCAATATTGAATAGGATCTGGGTTTGAGTGGCCTTGAAACTTTTGCAATAAATCAATCTCGATGGTATTCTAGCAGAGAATTCACATTTGTTCCCAAATCCTTCAAGAATTGAAGCAGTTTTTGATTGAGTTACGTAACAACAAACGTATTATTTTAGGAGAGCACAGGTGTCCGTGAAACTTGCAAAATAAAATTCGTTTTTTATTTCTCTTATTTGGGTTGGGCTCCCGTAACAACATTCTATATAATTCAGCTCGTAAACAAAAATCTGGTTCACCTTTCTTATAAAAAAGCCGGTCGATTGGAAAATGGGGTGGGTGAGCTGGTAGCTGCCTATCTATTTTGGGCTCTGTTCATATAATCGTTCCCTATATTATGATGGGATGCAGTGGTGCAAGGAAAGAGCGAAGGAAGAAGATGGGAAGGACGTGCAAGGTCATTTCTTGCCGTGTTTCAAGCATATGCCAGGCTTCCCGAAGAGAGGAGAGCGTGTAAACAAGATTATGATGACTCTTTTTCCGCATTTTCTGCTGATATGAAGATACCCAACTGTATTTTATTTTTTGGGAGTCATATAATGGGATGAATGTTTTTGTAAACAGTTTATTAGACACGCTGAAAAGATGCAGTAGGAGACGACTGATTACTTGTCGATAATGGTCAAAGAAATAAACATTGGTAGAAAAACATTCGTCTTCTTTGTGTCAATTTTGTTGAAAAAGGGTAACTTTTTTCAGACATAAAATAACAAAAACGAAGGACAGATAAAGGACGGGTTTGATGTGAACGAAACGAAATCTTCAGTCCAAAAACACCATAAAAGACAGTAAAGGTCAATGTATCTTGACATTTCTGGACGGACTTTGGGTGAAAAATGAAAGTTTATTTTTGGGTAAACGCGTGAAAAAATAAGATGAGAAATAATGATCATTATCATTTTCCAAAAGGTGTATTTTTATCTGAAATCAGAACTGGAAGATATGACCTTATTCCACATCCATCATTTTTTTTACGTCAGTGTGAATTTTTCTCTCCAAAAATAGGTTGTAATCTGATATAAGCTTTTCAGCACATGTTCGTCTATCCTATTCCTAGCTTAGAGTGTCTCCTTGCCCCAGAAACCATACAATATAATATATTTGCTGGAAAAAGTGTGTAAAAGTACATAAAAATAAGATTTGTTTGCTCGCATATGCCCCTGTTTTGATCGCTCACATTCTGTTGAGTTCAGCTCTGCAGCTGGCTTGTTTTTAACTCGTGTATGTTTATCCTCTCCTAATTAATATGTCAGCAGCTGACTCAGCTCAAAGTAGCAACTTGGACGTTGAGGATAAGAAACATGTGAGTTACATTGCTGTATGAAAGGATTGGAGAAGGAAGACTATGAAAAAAGACAAACACAACACTTTTTGCAAGACTCCACGAGCATAAAAAGAGTTTGGTATGAAAGGTCATATTTTATCTCATTTTATTGTCAATTATGAGCCTTATGAAATGAGTGTGCGTATGAAATCATTCCCATTGACTATCCAATCGAGCTCGGCACGTGTGTTTTACTTTGCAGGTGAGCTACATCCTGGATTGGGGTACACTACTTCTGTGTTCGCAACTGTCAGCCCAAAGTCGATGGAATTCTTGAGCCAAAATGCCTAAATATTGTTTATTTATTTACCCTGGAAATTCCAGTGTTGAGAATCGTGCAAAAGTTATAAAAATTCTGCTAATTTTGCCAAACCCAATTGAAATATTTCAATTGAGGAACCAACAATATTTTTGATGATGTGATAAGAAATCTTGTCGTATCTGATTTTATTGATCCAATTGTAATAAAACGGATTAGAAAATAAGTCGACAAAAAATGAAACTAGTGATCCATTTTTATTATCTTTTTATCCAAGCGGATGAAGCTTTTAACGCGTTTTCCACTCTGAATCTAACTTGACTGGATTATTTTTTGGGAGATTGGATTAAAAAAATTACCATATGGGCATGAATTGATATCATTTTTTATTGCTGTCATTAAATTCAAAGATTCCTTTTGGTAAAAGGTTTTGGAATTGAAAATGAAATGAGGAATTCCGCATCCAAGCTGTGTTGAATTGAACCCATTGTTTTTTCTCTTGATTCATTACATTCAAGTTGTTGATTATTCTCTTTCATTAAAAGTATATAATAAACTGTTTCAGTTTCATTCATTCGCCTTCATCTTGGGTGGAAACAATTTCGTTTGAGTTGCATGAGTTGAGCTTGATTAGACTGCATTTCATTTTTGCATGTGTTGCACACAAAAAATGAGACAAGTAACCAACCAATAAAATTACCATTAAAATATATTGGAACAAGTTTTCCAGCTGCAGATCAACCAAATAAATTAAATGCACTATTATATACATATAGTTTTTCAACGCCAAAACATACTTTATGAAAGTTTGTCACTGTCATTAGAGTTTTACATTTTTTAATATTTTTGGCGCTGACGTGACCCGAATAATATTTTTGGAGTTGCTGATCAATTATCACTTTCTTTGTTTGGATTATCGATCCAGTTTTTTGGTTGAGAAAAATTAAATATTCATGCCAAAAAATAATCAATACTCAACCAATTTTATCCAAACTTACAAATTGATATGAATTTATAAAATAACCATAATTCATATCGTGGTCGTGTAAATAAATACACACGTGTGGTGGTAATGGCAAACTGTGTCAGGTTTCATGTTTCTGTTGAGCTCCACAAGGAAAAATTGATTTCCCTTATGTAAACAAAATATTCACGAAATGAATAATATAGCACAATAGTGCACGCTGATGCCATATATAAAAAATGTTGCAAATTTCAGCAAATTTCCTAGCGTCGCTAATACATACGTCAGTCATCCACATGCGCATGTCAAATCACGTAAAATTATCCAAATTTAATCTAAAATCCTCTTGATTCCTATCATTGAGGAAAAAAGAGACCAAACCAGAAAATGAACAAGGTGTAATTATCCCATTCAAAAAAGTGCACTTTTGTCTCAACTCCTCACGACCAAAATACCTTTTCTGTTGTGTTAGCCATCCTAAATGCATTTTTATCACACTGATCGTGATTGATTCATCAAGCTAATATGCAGGCCCAAGAGTGAGTGGGCAGGGCTAGAAAAATATGAACAACAATTTTTTTTCTGAAGTGCAACATTTGTAATTAGCCTCCACTTCCATGACTCCACATGAGTTTAATGCTCAATTAGCATGTTATTAGGGAAAATACTAAATGAAATTTTATTGATCCAGTTGAAAGACAACTTTTTGGCTGAAAAGAAACAGCAGTCGCTATTACTCCTCCTCCTCCTTTTATGCGCAAGATGCGGATGGTGGACAATCAAGAAAAATATTTCTTTGTGTGCCTTCGGCAATTAAAATTGTCGATGAGATGATTGGCTTTGGATATTATTGAGGATCAAGATCAAGTTTGTTTGCTGATGATTGTAGCGATGCACTTCTTTGTGCATAATTTATGTGCCCTCATTTAGCAGCCAAGCTACAAAAATTAGAAGCTCGCCGACAGCTCCACAAGCCTACCGGCTTGTTCATTAAAAAATCTAGCAAACCAAACCACAACTATTATACTGCAGTCCCAAACCACATTCCACTTCCGGTATCAGAGAACAAGTGGACTGGAATTTTTACTCGCTCCAACTCCAAACCAATCAGCTCTATTTTTTAAGCAACTGTCAATCGAACAAAGCCAACGTTTTAAATGAAGTTAAAGGGCCTCCTAAACAAAGAAGGTGTGTGAATTTCAGCCTCTCTATAACATAACGGTTCTCCACAATTTTTTTATGCAAAAGCGACAGCTTTTGCGCCGACCTTGAGGAGGAGTGTACAACACGTCATGTAGGTAGGTCTCTACGTGTTTTGTCGTTGATGTTTGCTCACGTAAAAAAGTGTTTACTGTTATTAGCTGCAACTGTCCATATTTGAGCTATAACCTGACTTGAGTTTGGTTCAGTTTTGATATTAAAAAGCTCTTTGTGCTCAGGCTAATAATAAGTTGCAAAGTTGCAATAAATCTCGCTTCCGCCATCATTATCACACTCCACAAAAATTGGAGTTGAGACAGCTCCACAAAAAATGATTTTGATTACGTACCCAAAAAATAATTACAAAAAATCATAATGATCCAACAAAACAATGTATCTAGGTCTTTGGGCTTTCGACTGTGAAATTGAAATGGAATCACGTCTTATCATCTTAATTACAAGCATTCATACAAGTTTCTTGTGTTATCTTTCCTCCTTTCAGTCAAACATCAGGGTTTGAATGCACGCGGAAACCACAGTTGGAGAAGAAGAGAGAGCTTTTGGATTGGATTTGGCTTTTGGAGAGATGATATTTGTCTCTTGACAGCTGAATGACAACACAAGGCTCAAAGTCAAAGGGACCACTTAGATTTGCAATATATATCCATTTCATTTTAGCTTCTCAACACATGTCTGACGATTTTAAGACAGAGTCAAGGATGTGGTGTGCGTGACGTGCGTCAAAATTATCATTAGGGAAAAGTGCTAACACGAGCAAATGTATTTAGGCAACATAATCGTTTGATTGAGCGTAAAATTACGGCTCAAATTCCTCTCGAGACAATGATACCGATTCTGATTCATTAGCAGAATAACTGGGAGGGCATGAAACTGAAGATGAGTTATGTGTTTTGTCTGGCTCTCATAAACCTCGACCGCAGATGCGGAACTAGACCAGGTGTAATTTAATTTGGAGCTCGCGTCATCCACGCGAAAAAAAAACAACATAGACAAAAATTTTAGAAAATGCCTAAAAACAAATGATATTGAATTCCAGCCTGCTCAGGGTTTCAGTTTCCCATAAAAAAGTCATAATGTCAACCTGTCACATTGAAACTGTCAAAGATGTCAGCTTGACAAATAAATTCTAACAGAGTAGCCACCACCCACTCAAAAAAATTGGTGTAGAATTGCATCAAATCAAACCAGACAAAGTTCCTCAACAAATAAATGATAAATCTAGCGATTTGCTAGGTACCTATTTTCATAGGTATTTCCAGTAGTCAAATAGTTCCATTCGCTTGTAAAATAACTTACAATTAGCTGCATCATACAAAAAAAAACAGCAACAAAAAATAAGCAGGCTGTCATCGTGAACGACAGAAACTCGCTGTATTTATTTCTTCTAAGAAATGTCAATACTTGAGCTCGTGCAGTGACTCCTCTTCTTTTTCTTCGAAGCTCAAACCAAAACCAAGCTACCTACTCACCAGATAAAATGCTAATGAGCATGCTAAGCTCTTACCTACTAAAAATAAAGAGCATTCCTATTCTTGGTTTTTCCTATTCCTTTATCTCCGGCAAACAGGTCAGTAGTTGGCTCAATGGATATTTTATGCATGAAACGAACATCCTAATTATCAATATTTATGCTAAAGAGATATCTCTCTCCACTCTCTACCTTGGCTATTGACAAACTGCATAAGTAACTCTTTGCCCAAGATAAGAAGCAAGGAGCCTCATAAACATCAACCACCTTGTCATTTCATGTCATGGACAGTGTCTCAGTCTCCTACCAAAAAATGTTACTCTTTCCCAATTTTTCACCGAGTTGAAAAAAGGAAGAAGAAACTAATAACACACATGCTTGTTTTTTTGTTGATTATTATTGTGGTTTGGTTTGCGTTTCGTGATGATATGAAATTTATACCAAAACTGCATTTGATTCTGCTCCACTGCACCAGTCAGTGCAATATGTTTTTTGATTACGTAACAGGCTCAAAGTAAAAGCCTTTTATTTATTTATCTTTTGAGCAGACAACAAGTCTTCGGCTAACAGAATGGATATGGATATTTGATAGAGACGGAGAAGAGGATAATGATAATTGCCCATGATTATATTGCACATTTTTCTCAAGATTGAAGCTATGAGCGTTTCCTTATCATCATGATTTGTCTGCTGGTGATGGGATGTGATGTTGCTCTTCGTTTTTTGAGAAGAGTCTCGCCATCATTCATGACGATGATTATGGATGATGGATCAAAAATCGTGAGCTGGGCCGGCTCTAAGACTCGACTTTTTTTTGGCAAAAAAAAGAGCTGGATTTTGTTCGTGGTCAATCAAGCCTCATATTTATGAGGAGCATGTCATGTAAAAATCATCATCATTTTTGAGAAATTTCAAATTCTCTTCCTTCTTGAAAAATATTCAGCTGGAGAGTTTTCAGGTGTTTTTTTTCAATGTACGTTTTTTGGGCTTAAAAATAAAGTACAGTTCAGTGACACGTATTTTCCACCTTATTTTTGGCCTTCGATATCTATCCCTTTTGTAGGGCCCTTTTTTGGGCTGTAAACAAACAGAGACAAAGAAAGGAAAAGGTTGTTTACAATTTGAGCGTGTGGCCATGAACTATCCTGAGAATTTTTTGACCGGTGACTGATGGTTATACATAAACGTTTTATACAAGCGGTTGGAAACAGACTTTAAATCCGATCCAGTTTATTCTTGTCACCTTTCAAAGGGATTTTCCTCATAAAAAAGGAATTGCACCAGAGTTCCCAAAAGTATTTTGGGTAGAAGGTAGAATTTTTTTGCTTTCAAGAGAGTTTTTCTAGAGCGTACTAATTCGCTCCTGTTTTTCTATCGGAACGAAAAGGGAGTCAGAGTTTGATTTTGTCTTTTTCCACATCTTCTCCTTTCCAAAATAACAACAAAGCTTACCTAAAAAATACATTCATTCCATTATATAAATGTTTATACTCATGACATGACAAATTTTAGCTTCGTTTTATTCCCAACTTTTGTTGCTCAACGCGAAACCGAGCTAAGAATCATACGCATTATAAATGCTACCGACTGGGTATTATCATCATGGTATAAAGCTAAAATCCCATTAAAACTCGCCCGAACATGAGGAATCCATTTAGAAAAAATGCTTGGATAGGACCACGCCACGGCTGATAGGATTTCAGTATTATTATACTAGAAATTTGTCCTATACGCAAATGCTCCTATATGCAAAACGAAGCAGGTCTTCAGACTGTGCCAAGCAGGCCACCAGAAATGCATAGACACCATATCAGTATCAGTTACCATTCTTTTAAATGCATTCACTTTTCTTCCATGCAGATGGATGAATTTATTCTGAATCCAAATCCCAATCCTCCGGCTTTACGCTAGAAGCAAGGCAAGGCAGCTTATCTAAATGTACGTGAACGAAGAAACGCAACAGTCCATATTTCTGCATGTATATTACTACTACCATATCATCATCATCATCGTCACTATCATCATGAGCAAGAGTGCCAGAAAACAAGTCGTTTTCTGCTAGCAACAAATAAATGCAGTGTTTGACTATATAGCAGGGTATATTCAATATGTGAGTAACTTGTTGTTTCGCATAGAGAGCAAAGCAGCAAGTGAATATTTTCTCAGCTTCTGGTGAGGATTGGCTTGCTATGGAATGGAATGAGGAGAAGGGAAACTCACAGCACAGCTCGTCAGTCGGACGAAGGCTTGAGAGCGAGAGTGAACGCAACCCAGTCGCTGTCTCAAACCTAGCTCCAAACTCAGTTATAAATACAAAAGTAGGAGAGAATATACATGCATAACTCGAAGGCAAACAGCTTGAATGAAACTCTGTTTCGTGAAAAATTTTCTCAATTGAGCTCGTTTTTTTTCGTGAATTGAGTGACCGTTTGTGAACAATAATTGGTGAAGGAATAGTCAATTTTTGGTGAGTTTTTTATATAAAAAATTAGTAAATTAATGTAATTCAAAAATCACAGGTTTGTTATTTGTGTTATCAAATCAGCAGCTTTGAGATTAGTGGTGGGTTACAGCTGCCACTTGAATTAGTGTTTAAAATCCTTTCGTGGAAAATCCAAACTTTACAACTCTTTCTTTTCCTATCTGGGTGGATACGACGAATAAAAGATAAAAATCATGCGTTGCATCGCACTAAACCTCATCGGGGATGAGAATCGTTGACCTTTTTGACATTGTCATCCAGCCAGAGTTTGCTCAACTCAGAGCTCCTGTCAGGCTTTTCCATAATAGTTAGGCAGGCTATAAATACATTGTTGAAAGCGTGAAACAATTCAATTCGTTGTGTCATGCTTGATTTATTCTGATGCAAAAAATCTTATCTAAAACTAATGCGTTTCATTTTCACAGGAGGAAATCCAACATCATCATCATCATCATCAAGTGTCAAAATCTGCATCGATTTCTGGAGCTGTTTCCCCTTTCCCCTTTAAAATCAATAGGTTTTTATCCACCAGTTTAGTTTGTTGGCTGATAAGCTCTCCTTTGTGGATAAGAAGAAAAAATCCCATCCATTTCTCTGATCTTGTGTCAGTTTGTTCCTGTTATTACGTGTTGTCCAGCAATTAGTTGAGCATTCCAGAATCCTTCTCAACTGGGCTGAACCTTTGTGGCTGCTGAAAAATTTTCAACCCGAAAAGTTTGTGTGTGACGAAAAAGTGGAAGTGGATCAGTAAAGTAGTCAAATCTTGGCTAAAGTGAACCCAACATCCATCCGATGTTGAAAGAGACAACGGTAAAAACTGGAGGAGGGAGCCCAGGTGGGGCTAATGCCACCTCAACACCGGCCACAACCACCTCACCTTCCCCAACAACTGGGAAGGCTTCCTCAAAGTTTCTCAAAGTGGATAAAAAAGGTAAGAAAACTCTTTCTTTTCAAATCCGACTCATTTTTCATTTCCAAAAACGTTTTTCTCACATGCTCATTATATTACGAGCTTTTGATAAGCTTTATGAGAACGATAACAGCAAACCACCTGTCATTTCACTATCATTATCACCAACTCTTTTCATGCTGTTGCTACCTCAATGCAGCCAGCCTTACGCCTTTGTTTGCAGTTATCACATGCACAACACACATTAAATATTATGGTCCAGCTAAACCCACACCGTTTATCACCATTCCTGTCAATTATCTCCAGTGGGCAAAAATACAAATGACATGGTTGCATTTGTGGGCCATGATAATTAAGTTGTTTACGTTTTTGGTGTTTTTCCAGCAAATTCCCGAAAGAATGTGGCTACGCACGTCACCAAGATTATTGAGACCAAAAAACGGATTAAAAAAGCAGGCCAGACTAGGCCAAAAAATTGATTTACTCTTCATTTCTTATATCCGTCTTGTATTCAATAAATTAAATTATTTATGACTACCTAACAGGTTTATATTAGAAAAGGGAGCTAAGGTGTGTATAATAATTATAGTCCAATAATATTTACAAATAGTACAACTACAACCCATCCAGAAAACGATTATAGGTACGTGATACATGACAAAAAATAGGAGATCAGATCAGCACTTGAGAGTTGAGTTAAGCATGAAAACATTTGGTTTGGTTTGGTTTAGTCATGTGTGTTGTTGCTACCTGATTACTAGGTGGCTGCTAAAGTTGCCAGACGAGGTGACCAACAGCCACATATATCGTGATGTGATCATGATCACCAGCAACAGTGCTCAGCTTGTTTTTTATGGATGGTTTGAAGTTGAAGTTGAAATAATGGAGGCTGAGGCTATTTTGCCATACATACATTGTTGCTAACTCTTGAGAGAGTACCTCACTCCATTGTTGACTCGTAAAAAAGTATATATTAGAGATACTCATTTTTGTGTGTCCTGGCTTGTCGGCTTGTCTTTCAATTATCGTTGTTTAGAGGTACGATATATGCAAGTTTGCTCGCAGTTTGTGTTAAGCTCATTAAAAGCTATAGTGATGTGCGTAAGAAAAATGCATCTTTTGTAGATTTTTGAGAAGATTGAGACCAAAGCAGCAAACAATGAGTCTCTCCACAACCTTGATATACTCACCCTCGTGAAGGAGTGAAAAAGTAGGTTTTTAAAGTAATCCAACGTGAATGAATCGAGAAAAAAATGTCTGAACAAGGATCTTCTCTTTCAGGCTCATCATTTTATAAAGAAAGACATTGTCCACTGTAACTTTTTGACACAAAAACAAATATTTAAAAATTATAAGCATCATCGTATTTTAAAATTTTACAAAAATTTGAACTTGTGTCAAAAACCAAAGATTTTAAGAAAGGGATTCCCTCACGCACTTGAAATTGTGTTATTATTCCTTTCATAAAAACACCACACACTATGATTATTAAAAGTGTGCGAATTCAAGCGCGTAATAAAAATTTGTACTCACCTTTCTTATTATTACATAAGCCTCATATATATGAGCTAATACTTGCGTCTTGCCAATTAATCATGCTCATTTAATTGCGCATGTGCGATATTGCGCTAAAAATGGATTCCCTCTCGCATCAAATTGGCAATCAATCTCAACCACGCTTCACTTGACTTTGAGTCGAGTGGGGTTTCTGATGAGAAAATGTAATTCAATCATAATCATAATATTAGGAGTTCAATATGAAATAGCCATATTTTTTCTTTCAATCCAATGCTCACATTAATAACAGCTTGCTCTTCTGACTTGTTATGTGACAAGGTCATAAAACCCCAGTGGTTCATAACTGTGGGATAAAATACTCATAATAATAATCATAGACTTTTTGAGTCGTCAGCTGATTGTGATTAGTTATTACGTTAATGCTATTGTTTCAAATGAAAAAGTATCAATTGTCAATTGTTTCATATATTTTTCATATAGATATTTTGTCAATAGAAAAAGAGAAGGGTTATAATATAAGAAAGAGGTACTTTTTTAGCTCTTTGGTTGGCTAACTCCTTTCATGCTCATTACCTGGTTGACCAAGAAGCTCAAAGATGGTTGCAACTATTAACCAACAACCAAGGGTCAGTTGGTGAGCAGAGCTGAGTTTTATGAAATAAAATAATTTTGTGTTTTACGCACATCGTAATTTATTGATCTTGAGTGGAAACATTGATAACTGTCAACAAGGAAGGAAGATGAAGAAATAAATAACATTTTTTCTTTCTTTTATGCATTTACCGCAGTAGCAGCTTAAAAAACTGGCTAATATGGCTAAATGCTATTCTCCCACCTTTTCTTCAGCGGCAATCAGGACTGCTTAGTTAATTGCCATTGTTTTGTATGCAGGGAGAAGCTTCTTCGTGAAACAATCGAATCGTCATGAATTCCAGTGCCGACGGGAAAATAAATATTTCCTCTTTTTTTACCCTCTGGGCCCGAAACACTGGTTGGCTTTCTTGAGCATGAATCACTGTCACTTTCATCTGCAAAGGGTTAAAAGGGTCAAATAGGCCATTAGTTAGTGTCGGGGAGTTTGCTAAATATGGCTGTTTCATTTTACTTGAGATTCCTAACGGAATAATTTAGTTTTGAGGTGCTAAACAGGCTGACAAGGGAATGCATAATATTTATTTATTTAAATGCAGAAGCTCGCCGTTTACAAAGTGAATTGATGTCAACATCAACTCAGAATGCATCAGACCTTGAGCTCATTATCATGCGCATAAACTTCAATATTATACTCTTTTTGTGTTGGACGGTGGTGGACAGCATGCATAATATTTTTAGGCCTTTGTATCGCAACTCAAATAAAGCATCGTCATCGACAAGTGATTAAATGGTGGTTTGATTGATCATTTAGTAATTACAATTTGTTTTGGATGGACGACTGCAAGGAGGAGTGGCCCTTGTCTCTCTTTACTCAGTTACTGCAGTTATGAACAAAGTGCAGTGAAAAATGAAACAAAGATAGCCTGCTCGTTTTGTAGCTGATGCTAAAGCATTTATTATTCTACACTGCATCGCATGCAAAAAGCGGATACGGATGGACAGACAAGCCAGGGTCCTGCTTGAAGGTCTCTATCTCCTTCTTTGTTTAAACTATAATATATTTGATCGACAATTTCAATATAAGACAGTTTTGACCTTGCATCAAAGTAGATACTATTCGTATTCAATCAATACAATATAAAATAGTATATTCCTCTCAATCTCAACCAACTGGTCAGGCCAGAGTCATAAAACACGCGAACTCAGCTACCTTTTTGGCAAGTGAATGGCTCTATCCCATTTTTTTGTGACACAACAAAGTTATTATCAAACAAGTGTTACGATTATGAGTTGAGAAGGTACTTCATTCATACCCATAATGTTCAAGCGTTTCTGTAAAGGTTACACTTTGTCTCTGGGATTGAATATTAATTATCATAGTCCACATGGCCATTTATTGATTCCCTTCCAAATCCAAAACTTCCTCCTTCTCAAATTTTTTTCAATGCATTTATTTGGATTAATTTTTTTTGCAGGAGAATAAAAAAATTGAGAGCTCCCGGCAATATTTTCCATTCCCTCCAATTATCTATGAAAAACGTATAATATTTTTTTGTATTTTGCCTCAGTCTTTTTTATTGGCCAGTTGGCTTTAAACTAATGCAATAGTTTATGAGTCAAACTTGTGAGTTCTGGTTGTAAAAAGAGGAATTTATGCTGGTGATGATAATCATCATTATGATATGATGAGTTTGAGTGCTGATGATCATGATCGCCATCATCGAGCTGAGCAAAATGCAGCCAGCTTGGATGTAACGCAAACATAAACATTTTTTGAGATTTTATTGCTCTTGGTTATGTCTGCCGCTTTTATATAATGCTGAGGTGATTGTGCGAACCATTATCATAATCAAACAAGAAAAGTTTTTGTTAAAGAAGAGGCTCCCTTTCCTTTTTAATGATGAAATATTTTAAAGGTGACATTGCATCGGCTCCTGTCAAATTTTAATCTCTTTTAGAGAGTTTGCGATTCTTTTTAAAAAGGATTAAGTAATCATCTTGATCATGATAATTTAGTTGAGAAGCACAGTTGTTGGGTTGACGAGAATTCAGGTCAATCTTGACAGTCAAAGTGAGATATGAAGATGATTTGAGCCTTGGGCTCGTGGTGGTTTGTTTGCTTTTACATGATGATGATGACAGGTGAAAAAAAATCAGGTAATATATTGAATTAGATTGGATTTGAGTAACCTCCACTGGTTTACTTAGTCACTCAGCAGGAGCCCACTTGAGAGTAGAGCATCTTATGTGTCAAAAATGTCATTGGGGAATGTTTGCCATGTCTTGTCATTTTTAGCATGTTAATTGCCCTTTATTTTTTGGAAAAAACTAAATATGTTTTGAACATAATGTAACTGATTCTCATTTCATTACATTTTATCACCATTTTATTTCAGCAGACAATATTTTTTTGCAATAATCTACAAACTCATTTCCATTTTACAACTTTGTTGTCTTTTTTGAGTAAAAAGCCATTTCATTAAAATAAATTAAATTTGCGACTGTGAAGCAATTAGCAGCCCATTTCAGCACCTCACACTCTAAATTATTCCGCTTTTGTAATGCCAATGTCACCGCTTTTATGCATTGCCATTTTTTGCATTCATAAAAAACTTAGCAGCTATTCATTAAACTTCTTGGTGCTCAACCGTTATCGATCATTCACTGTAACTGAGCATCCTCATTCATCATGATTTTATGAGTATTTTGATGAACTCCTAAGTAGGCTGGCTTTTGAAACGGATTATCTGTCAGGTTGGCAATAAAATCCTTTCATAACATAAAAAAACCACACGTTTTTACATCGTTCCCTACCAAAATAAATAAGAGCTTTTTCCAGAGCGTCCGTCTAGAAACAACGTGACTAGGTAGATTAGCAACCTTGTCCAAGGAGAACCAAGCTAGGGAAGCCTTTGAAAGCAGCCCTGAAAAGATTGAAAGAAGCTCTAAAAGCGTGTGCAACTAAACGTGTTTTTATCGACCACACTTTTCCCTGCCAGAACTAAAGGACACACGTTGTGTTCTCGAGTGCAGGCTCAATTTCCTATTCGGATGAGATTGGTATGATGGGATGCGGTTTTTATTTCCGAAATTGGTAGTCTGAATGAAGAGCATGATGATGATGAGAATGATGACGCAAACAGCTCCCTTCTGCTTGAGTACGTGCAAAAGAGAGCTGGCTTTTGCTCTAATCTCGTTTGTGCAGCTGGAGGACTTTACTCTGCCAATCCAGTCCACATTCCTTTTAGCTGTATTTTAATATTCCGCTTTTGAAGCTACAATCCCACCTACTTTCTTTCTCTCTTCAGGCAGAAGCGAGTTGTGTGGGAAGGGGACAATGGGACTAGTTAAGAATGACAATTGGAACATTATGTTTTCTCCTCAAAGTAATTTTCTCAACCTTAATGAGTTGTGTCTGAGACTGGGCTGTAATCAGATGGAAATTAAATGCTGTGTTTACTCCTCTTCTCCAAAACGATTGATTAATTCAACTACAACCGTAATCATCGTGAGTTTGCTTGTATATAAATTACCAAAAGTGAATACGAGCTCGTTTCCTATTTTCCCAATCATCGGAAGTGGGACGAGGCTGGAAAACAAAATTAATCAATCCAACTACGTCTTTAAATCGTTAGGATAATAACGAGCTTTGCTAAATTTGGAGTTCTAAGAACTCTCCAAAAGGAGAACGTGCCTCTTCACCAAAAAATTGTTTGAAGCTTTATCCACGCTTGAAAGGAGATGAGCAGGGCTTCTTTTATATAAAAGCAGGTTTTGATTAGGACATCATTTTCCAAAATCCTTCCCACCCACGCAGATTCTCTCAAGTTTTTATTGTTGAAGCACAGCCGGAGAAAGCGGGTCCACCACGCACATTCTCTTTCTGGTTTTTTACTCCCCCGCAAATTTCATTCACTAAACTTTCTCTGAAAACAAAAATCGAATGGCACGAACGCTTCAAGTGAATCTCTCTCTATTTTTAGCTTGTTTTGTCCACAAAAGTAAATGGGTACGCAATTTACGTTTTCAAGTCACCAAACCAGCACGTGGTTGAGGAAGACCTTGCGTCTAAAAACAACAATTGATACGTGAGATTTGAGTTGCATAACGACATTAATTCCAAACCCAACCCAGGAAGAAGAGATCGAAACTTGTGTAATATACTTTCACGCTAATTTACCCGAAAAAAATGGGTAATTTGGCAAGGCTTGAGAGTGAGTCATCAAGGAAGTTGTTTGAGAGATAATATAATATAGTTGGTTATAATATCCATATTTTTTGGAACGGTGTCATATCATCTCAGTTTTGGCAAACTACTGCGTATTTAAGATGCATGGGAAACGTACCTACTCCCATTTCCTAATCCCATTTTTACAAGGAAAACCAAACCAGGATAGAGATGCACCTCACGGCTTAGCACTGCAGGAAGTGGGACACGGCCTGATTCAAATACTAAATGGAAATTTTTCCCGTTCGGTGCAGCGCATCAGGAAGGAATTCGATTGGGGATTTCAAATTTTCTATCAAATTCGATTTGATTTCCCGCTGGAGAAAAACAGCTTGATTTTTATTTCAAATTCAATGGTTCAAATTGGAAAAGTTTTTGGGAGTCAAGCTGATTGTGATGAATGAATAAGATAGATAGATATATAGATAGATAAAATGGTTTGAGTTGACGTTGGCAGCACTCCAAGCTCACACTCAGTTGGAACTTTTCCATTGTGTTCTTCTTCTTGAAAAGAAAAGTTGACTCCATATTTACCTGATGAATCTCATCCTCTAAGAGAAGCTGAGAGTGACATTAAGGAGCTTAATTACAGGGTATAAAAGGATTTGAGAGATGAAATCCAATTTACATCACTTCCAGATGAAAACACATTAAAGCCACGCCATTGTCATGATGATGAGCATGGAGACTCACAATTGTGTTTGGTGAAGAGGCTAAAATTACATTTCGGACAAAAAAACTAAATCTGCCCGAATATTCTCCAATTTCCGGAAAATGGGAAAACTCGGAGAGAATATTACTTGACCTTGCCATGTGTACATTTTTTTTGAGTTTCACCTTGTTTTACTAAAAGGGCAAAGTGCATCCTTCAACCCAAGTTCCTTAGCAGTTTTTCCAACTGCATTTTTAATATACAAGAATTTTCTGGAATCTACTTTCTCCGAGCAAAACATTTCCACCCACGCCTGGCTTTCTCTTACGTCATAAGAGAAGCGTCGGTTTCGGGTACTTTCTCCTAGTGTTGCTTTACCCCATTCCATTCATTTTTCTCCAGCTGGCTTGGAATGAAAATGAATTGAATAAGTAATGCGCTCCCCGCTTCCATTCTCTCGCCTACTGTTCCAAACCCAGCGTGAAAAAGAGTAGTGGCTGAACAGGAGTGCTTTCTATCGATCGTACTTTGTTCCAGAAAGACCTTCTGGCTACGGATAGATACACAACCCAAAATATTATTGTGGGAGAGAAGACGCTCCGAAATTGCGACTTGCTCCCCAGTTTTCTCTCCATATGGTGGCAGATTCTCGAGGATTTTGCTCTCATTTCTCCACCAGCTGCAGCTATGAAAAGAAGGCTAGGAAAGTTGGTGACTGTCTGGAAGCTCCATTTTATCCAGCTGCACGGTTGGATATCATTAGATGCTTTTTCCTTTCTTTCAGCTACCTACTTTGTTTGTTTTCTGGGAGAGGAACCTATTCATTACATAAAATGCTCATTATTTTTTGCATTTTACACGGACTACTTCCCTTATTAAAAATGAGCAGGAATCATTATCAAATTGGTTGAGGAGCCCACACAAAGTTTTTGCAATTTGTTGTATTTCATTTGTTTCCTGCCAGAAGCTAAAAAAGCTATTATTATTTTGAGCAATCATCCTGATAAAGGGAGCTTTCTATTGTATTGGTTTAGCGAGCTCAAACTTTTCAAAGAAAAGTGAAGCAGCTTCTCCCAGTTTTAATTAAAACAGGCAGGTATGAGTGAGCCTCTAAATTCTCTGGGGGAAGGTAGGATTTGGCAAGTAGAGCAAACTGGAGATGATCATGATGAGGATTTATTTCATGGAGAACATGAAATGTCCATTTTTTTCTAGGCTCAATCAGAAGCATCATTGAGCTTTTTAGCAAACAGGGGATTTACAAGCAAGAATCACATTAGGGTTCGGCTACTGACGAGCATAATGGTTGAGAGATAGATGTTAAAAGTGTGTCTTTAGGTCTGACTCTAATTTGATCACCACATCTCACTTTTTATTTGCTCTAACTCCTCACTAGCTATAATTATGTTGGTTTGGTTTTATGTCATTGCTCTGGAGCTGGAAACCACGAAAAAAATATTTTCCTTTAGTACCAAAAAATAACACGAGTTTTGCAAGCTTTGAGAAAAGTGGGATGGTAGATAAGTCAATGTACTTTGATGTGGTGTCCTACTCACAATCAGGATGGATGGGACATGGTTTGGGTTAGACCTCATTTCAGAGCAATAACCAAGTGGATTTGGATTACTAGATTTAGCATGAAACGAATGCTCCTGCATTTAGAGCAAATGGGTGAAAAATGGAGTCATAAAGAGGATGTTTGGAACTCATAAAAAGAGTTTTTGTCATGATATAATAATAATAGTTATGTAGAATGTAAGCATATTTATTATAATGTATACATTTTATAAAAGCTCTTGTTAGCTGAGTAAACGAGCTACCCACTTATTTCATGCACTTTTGAACTTTAGCATGGATTTAAAATTTAATAAGTAGACTTAGTTTGAGTGTGGGTGCTCTCTACGTGTAGGTGAATAGGTTTTAGTTTATTACAATTTTTTGCTGATTTCTGGGAATAAAACGTAAATTTTCGAATTGTAGCCCATCCTTTTTAAAAGCTTTCCACACACGCAAAATTGCTTAAAATGGGTAGAAATTGAGTTTCTAGTAGATTTAGACGTGATTTGAAAGTTGGGCTATTAATAAAAATTTTACGGTATTTAAAGGTAGTGCACCTAAGCCTTGCTCTAGATTTGGTGTTTTTTCAGGTTGTCAATTCGCAAATATTTTTGATGGAATTCTCAGAGCTGTCATCAAATCAGAATGATATTTATGTAGGTAGAATTATCAGAATTGTGAGCATTTTTGTGTGCTCAATTCAGGACCTTGTTTTTAATCTGACAATCATCCCGTACTTTAGTTTATTGAACCCTTAGCGAAAAAGGGAAATGGGCTGCTTGATCTGGTGTTGTTGATTGATATCTCTTCATTTGAATATTCATGTTTGTGATTGGAAAGTTTGGATTGGAAATGGTTCTGGCTGACTGGAAACTTTCTCCAGCTCTGTAATTAATTTTTATTGGGTAGGAACAAAGGTCTGTGATCAAATCAGCATATCATGAAGTCATTAAACTCATTTGTTGCGAAACTCCAGGAGCAGATTTTCCCACTGATTATATGATCACAAAGGCAATTTCCAATTGGAGCTGAAATTACGGTAGATGTAGAGCAGGAGGAAAATCAAACGGGATAATTGAGTTGTGTCATCCAACATGGCATTTATGATGATAGTTAAAGCTAAAGCAAACAATTGATACCCAAAACCGGACAAAAAGGGCAAAGAAAGGTCAATAAACGTAATGGGAGAGGATTGTCATGCTCGTGCTCATTTGCTATGCAGCACGTACGGTAATCTGATACTCTGTTGCGTCATAAAATTGGTAGCTTAATCATACAATAGATCTGTCCTTCAGAATATTTCCTACTTTTCTAAAACACAGCAAATGTTTATGGGATTTTTCTGTTATAATAAATACACAACTTTTATATGTATTCTTTTGTGGGTTTTTGAAAAACCACAGCGATCTAATTTAATTAGTGGTTCCAAGAACCAAATCAAGAGCAGGCCAAGCCAATTCTGAAGTGCAATTAAATGCTTAATTTTCCTGTATCCATTTTTGCATAAAATACCAGTTAAACAGATTAAGAGTCCAATTTGTTTGTAAATTTTAGCAATTTTCTTGCTGATTTGTTTTCCCATTGTCTCAAAGAAGCTTTGCTAATTTAACAAGAAGATGAGAGCCAATTTTTGTCTTAATCTCTGTAATTTGTACTAATTACATTTTCTCTCTCGCAAATATAGCAAATCAAATAAGCTAAAAACAGCATTTATGCTATGAGGGCCATTTCAAATTATTTTTCATGCAAATAATTCTAATAGCCCTCAAATGGGAACAGATTTCCACCCCAAATTGTTGCCGAAAACACAATATTTGTTTGGTTAGGTTGTGGTTGAGTTTACTCTTAAATGAACCCAGTTAACTACGCAAAAACCTGTTGCTTCCGTTTTCCATTCATCCCACCTTGTTTTGCATGTCAAGTCACCTGTCTCTTTCCTAAACCAGACTCGAGTTTTCTGCGTGACAGGAAAGGACATGGCATGTCAGGAACATTTGGATAGAGCACGAGGACATAGCCAAAACACCTGTAACTTTGACATCCGCTCCCCAAATATAATCTCTGGAACCACTCATCGCGTGCAACAGTTTCCAATTCTCAAAATTGACTCATTTCATTCCCTTCAGCTCTCTTTCATAATGAATCATCATGACAATTTGATTTCAGATTTGGCTATGCATTTCTCATTTTATTATCATCATCATCAAAAAAATTCAAACGAGGAAGGAAGAGAGGTAGATTGTCAGTCAATGAAAAATTCCCCAAGAAAATGCTATGACAATGCAGTTTTTTTGACACGTGCTAAATAAATATGACATGGAGATAGGACGGCCGTGCACCATCACCATTCCTTCTTCCAAAAAGTACCCAAACTCAGAGTGACAATGCATCTAATCCTTTCCCATATTGATTGAGTGTCAGCAAGGGCCAGGCACTCAAAGCCAAAGAAACGAGACCAATCTTAATTGTTCCTTCCTCTCAGTCTCAATCAGCTATACATAATTTATGTAAACTCTTAATCAAATTACAGAGTTATACAACTTTACTAAATTATTTTTGGTTGAAAAAAAATTATCATTTTTGCATTATGTTCACGGCTCATTTGGCACCATTACAACAGAGCATTTAGCGCCAACCAAGTTGCATAAGTTATTTAGCCATCCAAAACGAAACCACTCCTCTACTCTTTTTTTGTGTGAAAAGAATGCAGCTTAAGTTTTTACCTAAATGTTTGGCTCGGTGCCAAAAAAGCTAGCTATTTTGGTGAAGTGTGTGAGCAACCGTGACACGGCGTCCAACTCCTCTAAAACTTTAGCTCAACACAAATGAGACTAGACAAACATCATGATTCGATGAGGGGATTAGGAATAACAATGCAGAAGGGCAACTCAACAAAGAAACATCATCATTTTGATTGAGTTTTAGGCCCAAATAGCCACAAAAGTTGGTGAGTACCGTTGATTGCGTCTGAGAAAGATAGCGATTGCAATTGCAATCAAGATTCGTCCCTTGTCAGCAGCTTTGTTTGTTGATGATCAGGATAATTGTGGCTAGAAATGCAGTTCTTTGTCCCCAATTTTATGCAAGTGCATTTCATTTGTTAAAATTAAATATCTTTGTTGTTTTTCTTGCAACAAATGAGAAATGCAACTTGCTACGAATGTAATTACAATCCTGTTTTCAAGAATTTGAAGGGTTTTCGTAGCAAATTTCAATGCATCTCTCAATCAACTTAGTTGACGCTGGCCTTGGACTCCTTTCAAGATCTTTTTTGCATATGCACTTTTCCCTTCTGCCCAATCAACTCAAAGCCAGTGCCGACGGACTGACATGACATGATTTTTTAAAGATGCATTTTAACTAAATATTTCCATAAACTGGTCAACCACCCAGTGTGATCGTGAACCGGGCCCTTTTCTGCTCATTTTTGAGCTAATTACGAGGCTAAAATATACTCAAAAGTTGTAATTACACGAAATTAGCTGAGCTCTTCAGTTTATGAGAGAGTTGTCATGGACAAGTGGTGACAAGGAATCAGGAAAATATTTCTTGAAATGAAAACAGCTGATTTTTTATTTGAGTGGAAAAAAACAATGGGATTTTTTTCAAAAATTAATTAAATTCTGTAGGAATAAAAATAGAGTGAAATAAAAGGGTTTAGTTTCCATTAAAATTATCATGTTTCGCTATGGTGGAGGTAGGGGTCGAGGTGGGAGGGCTCAGGAGCCGCTACCACTTCTAAATTTGTGGAGTTTTGGAGGTTTTGAGGAGGATTTTTATGGGGGTGACTATTATTATGATGGGAGTGAAGGAGTCTATCCGTATCCTTTTGGAGGAGAGGCTCTGGAACCAGTTTGGCTTCGTAATTAATTGAGAAAAACGTTTTTGGAGGAGATTAGTATGATTGTGATTGAAAATCATGTTAATTTGGTTTGTTTACTTTGTTTCTTACAGAAGTTGGAGTAAATGGAGCAACCAGCGGTGGCGTGGATGATATCGACTCCCTCTCCGTGACAGACTCCGGTGTATTCAGTGACAATGACGGCTACAGTTCGGGGAGAAGCTCCCCAGTCTCCTGCAAAGAGGGTCTGATTGGCGGAGAGCGAGAGCGCTTTGCGATCCTCACATATGAGCAAGTCCGGCGCGTGGACAGCGTGCTGAACGAGATGGTGGCGTTGGAGGGGCGAGGAAACTTTCCAGCTCTGGAGCTGAAACTCAAAGACCTGCTCACTTCCGTCAAGGACCGGCTACTCAAGGAAGGCCTTGAAGTACTAAAACCCCCCAAAAATCCTCTCAAATCCCCAAAAAACTTGACACAAACTAAACTATTATAATTTCCTCCTCAGATTCGTGACATTCGTTTGAACGGCGGCGCAGCCAGCTACGCCCTGATGCCCGAGCACCTGGAATACTGCTACATCTGCGGCTCCAGCTACGGTTCAGACTCAGAAGGAGGTGGCGGACTTCTCTGCTCCTGCATGGCTTTGGAAGGAGTCACCTCCTCCTCCAATTCCTCAACGCCCAAAAGTTTTTCGTACAATGACATTGATCTGATATTCGGCATGGAGCTCTCCACCGCGAAGCAATTCGACCGTGTGAAAACCGCGGTGCTCGACGCCCTCCTTGATCTCCTCCCCCCACAAGTCTCCCGCAAGCGCATGTCTCCCTGCGCCCTCAAGGAAGCTTATGTCTCCAAAATGGTCAAAGTTTGTGAGGGAGATCGCTGGTCTCTCATCGCTCTTGGAAATTGCCAGTCCGCTAATCAACCCAACACTCCATCAAACACGTCCTCCGGTTTCAAGGGGAGGTCTTGCTCCGTCGAGCTCAAGTTCGTGGATAATATGCGGAGACAGTATGAGTTCTCTGTGGACTCGTTCCAGATCGTGCTCGACTCCCTCATGCTCTTCTACAAGTGCTCGACGGTGCCCATGTCTCCCAAATTCTATCCAACGGTTGTGGGCGAATCAGTTTACGGGGATTTTACGGAGGCACTCTTCCATCTTCATCATGGGTTGATTGCCACCCGTCATCCGGAGGAGATTAGGGGCGGAGGGTTGCTGAAATATTGTAATCTGTTGGTGAGAGGCTATCGCCCTGCTGATACGCATTCCGTTGGACCCCATTTACAGAGGTACATGTGCTCCCGGTTCTTCATCGATTTTCCAGAGGTGGAGCAACAAGAGGTCAAGTTGAGGACGTACCTGGCCAACCACATGAGTGGAGTGGGAAGTAGGTTGAGGTATGCTTTTCTGGTGACGCTCTACCAAGTCGTGGACTCCTCCACGGTTTGCCTCATGGGACATGAGAGGAGACTCACTCTGCAACTCATTCAAAGACTGGCTTATGAACTCTTCACCAATGAGTAATTTACAAAACATTTTTATATTGATTTTCTTTTAAAAAACTGAGCTAATTTTGGATTCTTTTCTTTTTTATAGCTACCACCATCATGGTTATCATCCTCACCATCAGTCATCCTCCTCCGCCGTGGCAGCAGCGGCTGCCGCTGTCTACCATCATCATCAACATAATCCACACGCTGCGCGTTCTACATGCCGCAATGCACACTCGCCACGAACTCCCCTGCTCTGGCTGCCGCTGCTGCGGTGGCTGCCACTACCTCAGGTGGTCAGGTGGGTGCGGGCCCTGGTTCCACCACTGTTGTCTCCTTGTCCCCGAGTGGGGAAACGTTCTACACAACAACCACAGCCGCCAGCTCCTCCTCACCTTCTAGTTCAAGCAGTACAAGTGCTCACCACCTGAGCAGGCATCACCACCCTGCCCATGGGCACCACCTCAACTACCACCACCAGCACTACAATCATCAGCCACATCATCACAAATCCAGTCTTCTTGAGTTTACGTCAAAGAGCCTCATCTCGTCCACCTCCTCTTAAAAAGAAGGAGACAAGTTCGAAATTGTGAAGGTGCAAACAAAAAAATTATGTGTTTTGTTTTTCTCCAGAAAAATTTAAACTTGTGTTATAAATATTATCATATTCTCGCGAAATTTGAAATATAATATTGTGAAAAATAGCTGCGGTTTGTTTCATATTCTAAAAATCATCGCAGAGTTGTTTCCAAACAAGATTTAAATGTGTATTTCATGTATATTTTTTATCATGTTGAATTCGAATCCTGGAAAATTAAGGGGTCGTTCAAAAAGCGATGGAAATTGTAATAATTATTATTTCTGTGTGATGTGCAGCGTTGTGGTTATTCTAGTTGAAAAAGGAGCTAGTTAGTTGTTGTCAACTTCAATTTTTTGTTTGTTTTGTGATTTTTTGGAAGTGAAGCTTGCTCGGTTGTTGCTAAACATTTAGAAGAAAAAGTTAACATGTTTCTGTTCAATTAAGTTTGTTAAAAGTAGCACTAGCAAAGCTGTTAGTTCTCTTTTTTACCTGTAAAAACATTAAAAAATGCTACAAAAAGTGAGAATACAACAAGAATAATGGAGTAGCGGAAGTAGACGGTAGTGAAAATTAAAATAAGATATTAAATTGATAAAAATATTTCAATAGTTCAAAACAAAGTACTTTCGTGAGACAAGAGAAATAATATTGTATACAATAGAAATTTTAGACAAAGACTTGAAACAAAAAAAGTTATCAAGAAGATTGAAACATGTCCGTCTCTCGTTTTTTGTCTTGTTTTCAAAAATCCAGCTGTAGCAGCCCAGTTTGTAGCGCTAGTTGAGAGTGGAGATCTCGAACAGGTTAAACTGTTCACGTCATTTTGTTTTTGTCAGCGGGAATTTTAGACTGGGTTTGAAGTGTTTTAAAAAATATTGAGATTTACACTCTTAATTTATTCAAATCTCTTCCTGTGAACTGTGAAACTAATAACTGTAAAGGGTGTCAAATATTATCAATCAATCAAACAATACATTATATATTCCTGGTTAAAAACTATAAATAGGGAGAAAGGTACTGTAGTATTATTATCATCATCAAATATATTACAATGAAAATATGAGACATACATATTAATATATATATACAATATGCCTATCTGTATAAAAAAATCTCTATTTCTCTTGTGCAAACTTATATCCAGCGTGAAGTTCATGCAAACTTTAGATATAAAAATAGAATATTATTTACATACAAGAATCAATGTACTTTACATTATATATTATGCAAAAAAATGTATCTCGCAAACAAAAAAAAACTCGATAAAAATGTTATATACAACAAATCCACTGAAAAAATACTGTTTTTAGGGGTATTCAAAATATTCATATTCATTCACAACAAATATATATATTATTTCAAAATGTTATTACTCTTACGACACATAGCTAATGTTATTATAGAAAAGGGGGTGATGTTGATGATGTGGGTTAAAAACTGGGAGTAGTTTTGCCAACGTTATTGAATCATCGTCAATTCAACAATGTACTTGGAATTGTGCATATTATATTGATTATAATGACTTTATTCTGTATAAATACTGATGAACATTACAAATGTTTAGCTACTATGTATTACAGTTACAGTTGCAATGATACTGAAAGGAACTGAGCTGACAATTCTTGTATAACGGGGAGAAAACATCATGACGCCATGCATTGTTTTTTCCGAGATGAAAAAGTGTCAAACAAAATGAAAAATAAAAAAAAAGTTGGATAAAATGGAGTTGAAAAAGATAACTGGAAGTTGTATGCAAAATTATTTTAACTTTAATACTAGGTTTGGTTTATTAACACGCATGATTTACTAGATAAAGTCATACATCTGAGTGAATGCATATTACTAATCCTGTGATCTGCTCTTGCATTCCTTTTGATGTTCATGCTTAAAAGACTACGATGAGTTTGGTTGAAATATACATGTTTTACTTTGTTGCTTCAATTCCATACAAAAGCATTGAGACAGAATCGTCACGTTACCCCACCTGTTGGCGCTTTGTTTGGATGGACGTGTTAAACCATTACTATCCCTCAAGTAGAAGCTAAAGCTAAGAGTGAACAGCTAAAGTGAGCCCAGATCCAAGCTCGTTCTTGCTTGCTCTGCAGAGCAAGGAAACCAAACCCTAAACTTAGCATACAAGCAGAACTTTGTTCTCAGCTTGAGCTTGGGTTGCTTGAAGTTGCATGGGGAATGAATCCGTTTTATTTCTGTGCATGACTTGCTTGCTACCGGGATAAATTTTTTTTAGATAATGACACTTCAATCTTTACAAATCTTCAAGCCAATTAAGGAGTAAAAATGGACATTGAACCATATGCACCTAAATGTAGTTAGATGTAGCGAATTCACATGCGAAGATTTTGCACAACCAAATTCCATATTTTCAGCTTTTTTTCAAAAAAGTAGTGGTTACTGAAAACATAATTTCCATGACGGCCTTTACATTTGAAACACTTATTTGCTACTAATTTTCATCTGCAACAACTTATTGGTTTAGGTCTTTATTCGGTACTGAAAAACTTATAAGAAACGACAAACAGCTTCCTTCAATTTTTACTTCACATGCACAAAGGTAGGTTTTCATTGAGCAAATACGTTTCCAGAGCTTGCATGCAATTAATACTCATCGTCATAATATTTTAAAAATATGACTACACGTTTAAATACTTTTTAATTGTCCCGTGTAAACACATATTTGGTTTATATAATCAACGAGGTAACTTGTCTGTAACTTACAAATAGGTTTAACTTAAAATGAAATTAATTCCGACTCAAATATTCTTTCTTAGACCCACAATTAACCACCCTTTAAAAAAAACAACTATACATTACACGATACAGAAAACCAGAGATATTACAGACATTAAATTCTTTATTTCTGAAGTCACTTGATTACACTTTGATTCGTATACTCGCTTACATTTACACTGCACTATCTCTATTCTGATTGATACCTTTTTTACACATCCTTGATTCATTTTAGTCCAACGACAGAGTTTGATATTTCACTTAATATCAGAACAATAAAGAATGATTAATTTTGAAATGTTAGACAATCAAAATGGACGATACAAGGCAAACTGGAGAGGAGGCTTTTGGTAGCTCGGTAAATGAAACATCGGTGTAAATTTGGTTTCATATCAACTGACACCACTACGAATCATAGAAGCTCTAACTAACATTTGATAAACATGCAATCGATCTAATGGCTGGCTTGTAAACCACGGGGTCCGGGTGTGTAGTCGTGTCGAAGGCTTTTATAAAAGGTTCCATTCGGACTTTCACTGCAAATTCAAACAAAAACATTATAACAGGGGAAAATGACATGAAATCGAATAGTTTAGAAATTATGTTACCTCATCATTTTATAAAATTCATAAATCTTAATAAAACAACGCTCAGGACAATTGACATCTTCTGGAATTTCAGTTGTGATTGCACCCGGTAGCCCAATAATTGAAAGATATCGTAGCGGTCTTCCAAACTGATCGTATCTCGATTGAATGGCAATGTGGTTAAAGTGCAGTGCAGAATGCATTTGCCAAGTCTGTTAAAAACACATTATAAAATTATAACATAAATATACATGAATTATTTAACACGTTCCATTATTTAAACTACTAACCTTGAGACCAAAATACTTGTAAAACATATACATCAGTGTAAATAATAAAACGCCTGGTGAAGAAGCTCCTAGCTCAGAAGTCTCCCAAAAATGAATTTCTTCTATAGATGGATGATATCCTACCGAAGAAAAAATTCTCAATTTAGAAAAAAAAACTCTCTATCAATTCGAATTTTGTATACTTAAATACTTACCCACAGTTAATTCCCTCTCCGCACACTCCGTAAATGCCAGAATAAAATTGTAGTAGACATTCTCGTAAAATATTTTATCCACTCTATTATATTCTCTCAACATCTGCTGAATCCCAAGACTTAGATAAAGGCACATATCCGCCCGAAATTTCTCCCCATTAGGTTTAGTTCCTCTGTTAACGAGATCACAAAGTTTAGCTGAGAGCTCAGTCGAACTCACAGCTCTTGGGTCAGATGAAGTGCCAAACATCATTTTCCAAGCTCGTAGTGCAAACTCAACCCTGGAATGAGGTTTTGGAGGGGTTTGATGCATCATTGGAGGCATTGGAGGAGTACCCATGTAGCTGGCTATTGGAGAATGTGTATTGTAGCCAGGAACAGGCGCAATTGGAGATGGCATAGGCGGTGAATAGTAATTTCCACTTGGATTATTGTAGGAATACGATGGAACAACTTGCGGAGATATCACAGGTGTGGGAAAATTCACGAATTGAGGTGCATTGTAATTTACTATTGGGGCAGGCGGACATGGAGGTGGCTTTATTGTATTTTGAGGGGGTGTTGGAACAAAACTGGCTGTTTGAATAGGCAAACTTGTATTTGGTGAGTTGTTGCCGATTTCAGAAGTTAGTTCAGTTAAAGATTTCAGACTTGCATTCGCTGGGGATTTAGATTGTTGAGGAGGAATAGCAGCACTTTCACTGGGTTCATATTTTGTAGATGATTTATCTTTGTTTTCACCATTCTGTTTCTTATCTGGAGGAACTGATGTCTCTTTATCCGGATCTGGCTCAGTTTCTTTAACATCCTCAGGTTTTTTCTTTTTCTCCGATGGAATGATAATAGGTATTGGAATAGGTACTGGGATTGGTACCGGAAACGGAATGGGAACTGCTGATTCCAAGAAATAGCCAGGAAACGGTATATTAATAAGACACGGAATTGGAACAGGAACGTAGTGTACAATCTCTTCAGGAACTAATTGAATTCTTTCCATTTCATTTAGCTCTGACACGTCTGTCTGAGTTTCGACAGTTTTGGTTCGTGGTTTTGCAGAACAACCTTTTGATTTCATGTCGGGAGGACGTTTACTCAAATATTCGAGAAGACTGTCCAAAAACTCGACTGAGATGGAATCCAAAAATGTTTCTGGATCCCCAATATCAACGTCTGTATCAAGAAACAAACCATAATTTTATTTCATAGTATTCAAATTTATTTTAAAAATAGTATGATTCTTTTTATTAAGTCAAAATACCATCTAATTCATCCAGGACTTGGATTTCATCGTCTACCAGGATATGTTGTTCTTTTCTTCGCCTTCGAAGTTGTCTTTCACCTGGCGCTGAGGAAACAGAAGTTATCACAGGCAACGAATTCCCTGACGGGGTTGTCTTATCAGAAATGGGTTGAGGAATGTAAATAATTGTTCGTAATTTCCTCAAATATTCCTGTGTCTGTGGAAGACACGCAAGCGAGCACACGGCATACTCCGACTTGGAATGAGTAAAGCGCTCTATAAGATCAAAATTGTATTTTTTCACCTGAAAAAAATTACAAAAAAATCTCATTAAATTTTTCTAAAATGCATTTTAAAAATTACTTTTCAACGTTCTGAATCTTACTTTGCACGTGGTACAAGAAAGAATCCTTCGGCTATTTAAAATAAATAGGTTTTTGCAAATATGACTACAAAATCCAAAAACTTTGCTAAGAGACGATAGCCAATAAACGGGTGTACTGAAGCCGAGATCCATGCTAACAAATTTAGAACACATTTCACACTTTTCTGGGTTCACTATTCCTTTCACTTTTAGAGTTTCTCGCCAGCAATTGTCAGAACACACTTTAAAACTTGAACTTTGAAGCACAATTTCTTTATGAACTGGTCTCTTCCCAAGGCAAATGCAACACACATGTACGGGAGGTGGCTTGGCACGTGTTGGCTGATGTAAATTACGGTCATAATACATTTCAACACAGTCATTTGAGCAAAATTCCTAAAATAATTAAAAACAAATGGAAATATTGTTTAAGAACTAAATAAAAGTCAAATTGTTAAATTGATAAGAAAAAATATGTACTTTTGGGGTAGATTTAGAAGGTATATTAGCTAATATCACATTTCCATTTCTCCGAATATCAAGCTGACAGTTGAAACAAACTTTCGCATTTTGCTTATAATTCTCTAGACACGGAGGTGTGCAGAATTGGCGAATATCACTACCAAATCGAACGCAATATTTTCCCAGACTTCCCCACGGGACATTATTTCCACAAGTGCAGCATTTGCTTCCAACGTCCATTTGATAGCGCCCTATTAAAGAAAAATTAAAATATATGCTTAGATTCGTGCAAAAGATTTTATATAAGGAAGTTTTTAGCTTACCAACACAGATGTCAGAGCAAAAATTCATAGTTTCCCAAAAATAAACAGAGTTTGTTTCGTCTTGCTTTTGTCCACATTTACAACACGGTAATCTATTCGTTTTACATTGATTTCCTTGATTTCTAAATCTGTTGAAGCAGGTATTCGAGCAAAGGTGCAAATCAGTACCGAACTGCTTCACAACGATGCTACATATCGCAGACTGAAATAAATTCAAATTTTTGTTATGCGAAGCCCAAATTTAAACCAACAACATTTAAAGTTTTTTCTCATACCTTTTTACAAACAAAACACATTTGTTTCCCATTTAGGTGTTGTTGCGTGGCTTCAGTATTTTTGTACAAGTTAATATCAAAATCTGAATCTGTTTGAGATCTCCTCCTTGTCCGAAATACTGGGGGTGGTTCACCTTGCTCTTGAGCTGATATTTGCTAATGTTATTGGTTTTTCGAAAAGGTTATATTTTGAAATGGCTAGTCTAATCAATGCCTAATATTTTTAACTTACATGTATGGTTTTTGCAGCCGCCTCTGCAGCAGCTCGTCTGGCCTTCGCTGTTTGTTGACGAAGACTGTTGTTGCGTGCTGATTGTGATTCCTGATTCTGTCATCCCAAAAATTACTCGAATTTAATTATAGTCCAAAATTCAAAATATCTTACCACAACTGTAACGCAGCTTTCTTCATCATCCTCCACATCAAAAATTGATTGATTAATGTTCAAAAGAACTGGTTCTGAGTCGTTTGAGTTTTGTTTTTTATCACCTCCCATCTCATCGTCACTATCGAGTGGTATAACTTCTGGTTCATTTTGACTTCCCGCATTCAACAAATTAACTTGGCTATTGTCATCATCTCCCTCTTCCATGTTCATTTCCATCATGCTAGAAATATCCTGCGAAATGAATTGAAATATAATTAATTTTGAGTTTACAATGGAAATTAAATACTAATAGCCGTGTTAGAACTCCATCCATTTCTACCAACTACAATTCTTCACAAAGTTTTACTTGAATACTCAATAAAATGGATTATTTACCACTTCAGCAACAACATTTTCAATTTCACTTTCATCATCATCTTCATCTAGCAGGGGTTCATCACACTGTAAATTTACCTCCGGATGTGCAGGTGAGTCATTGTTAGAATTATTTTCTTCAACAACTTCCGAACTCTGTACACCCTTGTTGCTGTCGTTTTTATCCTCTCCTGGCTTGTCATTCAATAAATTACTGGCATTCGAAACGTCCCTACTTTCCCCATCATCTTTGGCACTTTGTCGACTTGTTTCATCTGATCGGTTAGAAAATTGATCTAGAGACTGCCCTTCCTCTTCGAATTCAACGTTGTCCATCCCAACCGGATCTCTATCTCTACTTTCATGATTATCTAGTAAGAAATCAAAAAACCAATCGTGTTATTTATTTTTACCAATAATCAGTGAGTTTTTACAAACCATTCTCATTTGGAGGTTCCACATTAAAATTCATTTCTTCTTCTTGATCGCCTTCTCGACTTTCTTCAGCTACATTGTCAACAGTCTCTCCTGTCCTTCTGACCTTTTTCTTCTCCTTCCTGACCATCTTTCGCAGCTATATATAAACAAATTATATTTAGCTGTCAGCTAAAATCCTAATACTGCATAAATAATTCCAATTCCTACCTTCCAACTGTGGCCCCGTTTCATGAGTTTCACTGCTCGTAGTTTTATTTTCCTCAGTCTCCATCGCTTATCTTTTAAAACCCGACACGATCAAGAGCACAACGATTTTCATCAACCTTTTCTCTCCCTGTTCCCAATTTAAGTTATCATTTGGAACAAAATGCACGTTGGTAAGTACTCAAAAAACAGTAATTCACTTCAAACAATCACTGATATCTCGCCAGTGTCACTGAAAAATTCAACTTCAAAACAAGCCCAAAAATCATTTTATTTCCCGAGGATCCAATACACAACAACTCTGTTGTGATACCCACAACATGCTTTGACATACACTTTACCTGAATATATTGAAAATGTACAAAGCACATAAAAAGATGCAACATTCAACATTGACTGGATGAGCGTGCGTAAGATATGTTTTTATCTACACAAAAAAACATATGAATTTATGCATACCTTTTTTGTTGTGCTTTGGTATCGCTATCGTACTACACTCTTCTGCAGTAAAAATTAGAATAGTATGCTCAAGTACACTCCACTGCGTTTGTGAATTTGATGCTACTATAATGATGTGAGAAATGCAGTATATTCATACGATCAAGGGGTGACCTTCAACCTACCGGCAACTTGGACCTTAACTGAATAGTACTTTTTTGAAACTTGAAGGCGAATGGCTTTCAAAAGCTAAAATTGTATTGAGACAGCATTTTGGGCCTATCCCGAACAGTGCCCAGGTGTCAGGTTAGATTCTGTCTGTCCAAACTTTCGCAATGGAACCATGGTTATAATCTCCTGACATGCGTCATGAATTTGCCTACTATTGTAGTGAAATCGCAGGAAATGGGTAAACTTGCCGCGTTACGATCTTGCCAACAAAGTCAACATGGAATATCGCATCAACACTTTTCTAGAATTGATTGTAAGTCGAGTCGATGGCACAAAAAGGTTGTAAAATGCCGATTGAATTTTCATTACACTATCTTTACAAACGTCAGTTTTGTTACACAAACCAGAGCCCAGATTTTTCTCAAGCTTTGGCCCTAATAAAACACGCCTTTTCATTAATAAAATTCGACTGATACTCGGTCATAATTAGTCTAAAGTGTCCATTGCTCTGTCGTATTGTGGAATAAATGTTTATTAACGTTAGAAATACGCGATTCAGGCTTCTTAAAACTTCGATTTAAGCACGCGCCGGTGTTTGTATCAAGGACAAATCTTGCATTGGAATCTAGCGTTACAAAAAATATAGATATTGACAGCAAATGTTAAGTCCAGTTTTTATTTTGTTTTTTGACTTGCCTTCACTCACACAAGCCATATCAAAAGCACATGCTTTTCGTTTGTTATTGTTGTACATAAGTATATCTCGCTTCAACGTGGTTTTAGCCACATATAGTAAATGAAATGTGAATTTGTCTGCGTCTGTCCGTCTGCTCCTTAAAAATAGTTTGACTTCAAAATTACATTTCAAAGGCAAGTGCCACCTTGCCAAATCAAATAAGTTTACAACAGCTTTCCATTTCCTAACTGAAGCTACATATTTGCAGTAACCTAATTACTAATTGAGACAAGTTCTTCGGGATGTAATAAGTGTCAAATTTTTAATATAAATTCATTGGACTATGAATAACCCTGAGTTGAGTGAAGTTGGCGTACGAAAAATGAAGTTGTAACGCACTACCAGAACGAAACCGTCAGGCTCACAAACGGGCTAATATTTACAAATCTAGAATTCACATCATTACATCTGGTTCGGCGTCGGATTATTTTAATGACTCCACACCTGTTTGCGTTGCAGACTTGAAGCTCTCCACGTATACTTGCACCATCACAACGTACTATTCTCGTTGTTCTGCAATGTTTACTCGAATGCTTTTTATTCATTTTTACCCATACAGCAGCGGTTTTCTTTATCTTGTAATATTTGTAATCCCCAGTATCAGAAACACAACTCAAGGCATGACAACTGCAAGATGATGGAAGAAAAGGAAATAAACAAGTGTGTGCTGTTTGCTATACAAATCTTACATTCCACTCTAACTTTGGGCTGCGTAAAACACACTGGAAAGGAATCAAGTTCTACGACGATTTCTTTCCAATTTTTGAAAAAGATACCGTTGGAGGAGAATGATCCAACCCAGGATGTTGGACTTGACTGTGGTGAATTCCTGCCAAGAATGCAGCTTGATCTTGGAATCGTTCTCCAAGTTGTATCATCAAATCAAATGCCTTGAGTTGAGGGCCGAATGGAAGATAAGACAACTGAGGGATTTGCTAACCTCTGTAGACCAAGTTCAAACGAGGGTGGAACATTTCCAGAGCTGTTTTAAAGGAGATGTCGAAACCTTCGGGAATGTTGGTCAGTTCAGAAAAAGGATTCTCAGAGGATGTACGTAAGGCTTTGTGTAACCAAACTTTCCAATAAAAAGAATGTCAAGGCGAGCAAATAAGTATTTTTGTTATAATAGGTGACAAGCACTTGTCAAAAGCACTCCCCAGAGTTTTCATTTCAAGAGCAAAATTGGAAGATGATAGAGTGGACGAGAATTCTACTCCAATACACGCAACTCTATCCCCTCCTCTCAATTTGGACGTGTGCTCTGATCTCGTGCAGCAAAATGCATCCAACCTGGATTCGATTGAACTCAAGCTCGTTGAAAAATTCGATGTACAGGAACATCCCATTTTTGAGGACGCGTTCGAAACTAACTTTGAGGTGAACCTCATTTGTTCTATTTGTAGCAAATCATTTGAAAGTCTGCTCAAGCTCACCAACCATTCCTTAAGTTGTCACAGTTTAAAATCAAGTGAAAGCAACCAGTCGTGCAAAACAAAGCGAAAGCGAGCTATAATCCCCTTATCAAAGTTGAAGAAATTACAGAGGTTTTCTTGTACAACTTGCAGCCAAAAGTTTCCAACTATTTCACGTTTGCGAAAACACCAAAGAGGTTTTTTTCACCTCACCAGTAAGTTCAGACGGGCAAATAAAATCGGGAATACACTTAAAAACAATGAGCATGCAACACGGACTAACTCATCAGCAATTACAACGCGCTCAACAGTGAAGCTAGAAGAAAACAGCGTCACAATCGGAATTACTACGGCCACTGAGAAAAGACAACCTACAAAAAATTCCAAAAAGAGCAATTCATACTCAGATCCAGTTTTGGAAATGATGATGACTCATGATATCTCATTGATGCGTCAGATTCAGAGGAAATTGTTCTTCGGCGGGTAAACCATTTAAATATGGAGGCTGCCTTTCCAAACACGAGCAGAAGTGTCAGCTTTCAAAATCCAAACGACGAAAGAAACCTGCACCCCGTACTCGTCCCATGCAGAATGCCTTTGAAACTCCAAAAAAAAAGAGCCTCCTAAACTTCCAAGCCATATAAATGTAAGGTTTCGTCATGTGCGGTCTTCAACTTCCAGCTAAAAGAGCATCTGGAAAACCATTCAAAACTACATGGTCGCTTTCCCTGCTCATTCTGCACGATTGAGGAAGATTACGCTCCCAACCTAGCTATTCACGAGGCATCAGTTCATTCCGCTGGAAAAAAGGCAAAGCCCCGGAAATGGAAACCCAATAAAGTACCACCTCGCACCAACAAACGGGTCCCGAGAAAGGACTATGTTTGTCCGAGATGCGATTTCTCCGCATATTCCATGACGATCTATCTCAACCACCATCTTGAAACCCATTTAGGATTATCCAGAAAAACTGTTAAATGTCCTGTTTGCAGCGCCCGTTTTGTAAACGACAAATATGGCTATCATATGAAAACCTTTCATGACATCAAGGGAATAGACCCTCACAAGGTTTCAAGGTGCGACCAGTGTCCAGCATATTTTCGGCGTGGGTTTCAGCTCTCCATTCACAAACAAAAGGCGCATGGCATTCACCCTCTTTGTTGTAAAGACTGTGGGAAAAAATTCTCCACCACTCCTTTTTTAAGAAATCATAGAAAAAAGGTTCACAAAGCTGAATTCACGTTTGTTTGTGTTGTTCCGAATTGCGAACGACGATTTGAGACACTCAATGAACTGGAGGTTCACAACCTCAGGCTTCACTGTGGAAAGGGGGAGGATACCTCCGTGATTTGCTCCAAATGTGGGAAAAGGTTTGTGGAATTGAGCAGGCTAATATCCCACATGGTTGTCCATGATGAGGAGCATGAGAGAAAGCTGAAAGCGAGAAGAAATGAGAGAACGTTTGTGTGTGAAAAGTGTGGGAAAAAGTTTGCAGATAAGACGATTCTAGCTAGACCATATTGTTCCCATGAGGCCCGAAAAGTTGGCAGTTTTCCGTTTTGTTTTGTGACAAGAGGTGCTTGCCAACAGAAACTTTGCATCACTTGCGAACTCACACGAAAGAGAAGCCTTTCCCCTGTAATGTTTGTGGGGAGAATATGCTCATGCTCATAATTTGAGGAATCACATGAATAAGCAGCACGCGGCGAATGTCCAGCCGAGGAAATCATACGGCCCTCAGTTGGGAATCGAAAGAAACAGGGCAAGAAGTTAAAGAAATAGAGCAGTCTCATTTTGTATTGTAAATTACTTAAGGATGTCAAATTTACCAATCAAACAATACGTGATATTATTATAAAAGAGGTGGTAGGGGTGATTATGAGGACAAAAAGCTGATATAATTCTGCCAACGTTATCAAATCATCGTCAATTCAACCAATTGCTACTTGGGGAATGTGCTTATTATATTGGATATATCGTGATCTATCCTATGACACTAGCTTGAATAAAATGGCGAGTTTAAAAAACCGAAAAGTTGTTGCCATGAATTTTTTTATTTGTGCAGTAGACTACCACTTTTGGTGTTTAATAACACGCCATCAATGTTATTAGCTGATGCGTCATACGGCTGAGGTGAATGTTGTAATACTTATCCTGTAATCGCTCCTCTTTCATTTCCTTTGAGTTTTCATGCACTGAAAGACTGCCGCATTGAGTTTTTGACTGAACATATATGATGTCTTTACTATTCACCTACTTTGATGCTACATCCAAAACAGTATGGAGACAGAATCGACACAGTAACCCACCAGTCGCGCTTGTTTGCGTTGTGCATGTTTAAAGAACCACTGTCATAGTCAAGTAGACTTAAAGCTAAGAGTGTTATTAGGTAATGTACTCAGACCAAGTTCTGACTGTACTGGTGTCCCTGCCAGAGCAAAGAAACCCAACAACTAAGAGGGAGGATGTGCATGACTTGATTTCTCAACTTGAGCTTGGCTTGAAGTTGGAGATTTCATGCATAATATCAACAAGGGATTATTGCATGAGTAATGAATTTCTCTACTTTCTGTGCTTGACTTGCTACTGGGATGATGAATTCTCAGCTCATTTGTAACGTAGTTTTATTTTTTATATGACAGCAGCTCTTTTCGTAATTTAAGCAATATTAACAATACAAATATTCACGTTGAACTTAAATATGCTTAGAGGATGTAGCAAATATGGATGTGTATTGAAAATTTTATTTAGTAGAATAGTCATTCATTACACAAACCATATATCATGTATCGTCCTAGCTCTACTCCAATTCTAAATGTAAGGACTAACACAGAGCCGGTAGGATTAGCAAGTGAAGCTGGTAATAGTCACCCATCAACGCAACTTGGCTTGTCAGCTGACTGACTGAAACCCACAAACTTCAATGCTCGGTCATATATAATTTATAGCATCGGTTATAAAAAATATTCAGCAGCAGGGAACGTCTAATGTGCTCATATTTTACTTTGGTTGTTAAGAAAATGTTCAGCATTTGAAACTGGTTAAGTGGGACAAACGCCACGCGCTGAAACCTTACGCCAACGAATTGACGTGCTTATTAGCGTTTGGTTTGTTCCGAATTTAGCCC
>LJIJ01001122.1:0-56300 GCA_001718145.1 Orchesella cincta
AGCAATTATTTAATGAAATGCCGGTGGAGGTGGCTGCGGAGCCATCAAAAACAACACGCAGCTTGGTGGTGCTGCTATCCTCCTTGATGACAAAATGGTGTGGAAGGTAGTTGGTGATTCCAACTTTCTCTCCACACTCTTCTGGTGGAACTAGCTCCATGTGGCCAAGCTCCTCGTACTCCCGGAGGAATTTGATGTACTCCTCCCTATACGTTGGGTTCTTGGCGAATCTTCGCTCAAGTTGATTGAGCCGGCGTTGTGCCATGTCGCGGGATGCTCCTAACTCCCTCAACTTGCTGTTGTAGGGTAGCGGCACGATATAGCGACCTTGGTGGTCACGAGAATGGTGCTGTGTGAAATGGTTTTCACAAAATCTTTCTTCTTCCGTGAGGTTGGGATGAGCTGGAACTTCCTCAATCTCCCAGAATTTCTTCAACGTTTCATTTACGTCGGTGGTGGTGGCGTGAACTCGAACTGATGTGAATGATGATGATACTGATGATTCGCTGGAGTTTCCCACTGGACCAATGATGATCCACCCAAACTCACTGTTGCGAGCAATTGGGTCGGAGGTTCCTCGCATGATGCGACCGTCAAGGAAGATCTGTTCCGTGACGTCAGCTCCGAGAAGGATGTCTACCTCCCTTGGGTAGGAGGAATTGAGGATCTGCCAAAGCTAGTCCTTGGAGGTGAGCCCATGCTTGTGCTCCACCAGGGGAAAAGGAAGGCAAGTTACCTGTAACTTTGCTCAGAATTAGGGCATTTATTGTTATGCCAAAATTACGTACCCTTGACCTTAAGTTGCAGGATACGATTGATGATGATCTTCCTGCTGGTGAGGAAGAAATTCCGGTGATCCTGATGTCACACTTTTTCCGCTTGAGTCCAAGTTTTGCTGCACACTTGTCGGTGACGAAACTTGCTTCTGATCCTGGATCCAAAAAGACACGACATGGTTGGAAAAATCCAGTGCTGTCTTCCACTTCCACCTCAGCTGTTGCCAGTAGAATGCCATTCACTTTGCTGAAATGGCTTGCAACATTGAGTGAAACTGGAGATGATGGTGTTTGTTGCTCTGATGAGCTGCGGGCTGCACTGCTTGTTGCAGCTGATGATGATGAACTTGATGTTCCGTTGTTGGCAGGTGGAGTGACTTGGTTGCCACCTCCTCCTCCAGATGAGTTGTCGCTGTGGAGAAGACTGTTGTGCTTCTTACCACAAACTTTGCACGAGTACTTGGACTCGCACTGGCTGATTCCATGTTTGGAACTCAGACAGTTGAAGCAAAGGTGCTTGGCTTTTGCCACAGCGTTTCTTTCCCGTGGTGGGAGAGCCTTAAATGCGGGACAGCTGTAAAGTGGGTGCTCTTGATTGCAGCACGGACACTTTACAGCTGAAGATGAATGATGAGCTGCCTTGGTGGCAGTGTTTTGAGCTGGAGTTGATTTGGAGGAACTTTGGGGTGAACTGATATGCAGTCCCCTGATATGGTTCTCCAAGAACTCCACAACTTCTTGAAAGGTAGGCATATCTGAGCCTGTAAGGGACTTGGCCCACTCGCGCTTCGTGTTGCTGTCGAGCTTGTCTACAATGATGTAGACAAGCATGTCATCCCATTTGCTAACTGGTTTCTTGAGCACTTTGAGGCTCCGAGTACACTGCAGTGATGTATCGACCAGTTTGCGTAGTGCGGTGACATTTTCCACGTTGAGCTTGGGTTGTGAGAAGAAAGTTTTGAGGATGGAGAAAACGAGCTCACGATTGTTCTCGTATCTGTCCGTAAGCAATTTCCATGCCTCAACGAAGTTGGCGTCGGTGATTGGAAAGGATTTGATAAGCCTCTCCGCCTCCCCCTTTACAGCAGCGTTGAGATACTCCAGTCGCTCACATCCTGAGAGTGAAGTATTGTTCACAATAGATGATGAGAACCTGTCTCTGAAGGACATCCAATCTTCGTACTTGCCGTCGAAAGTTGGAAGGTCAAGCTTTGGTAGCTTGACCTTTGGTGTGCTGGTAGTGGGTGTTGTAGCTTTTGTAGTAGGCGTTATCAAGTTTTCCAAACTGTCCAGACGTAGTAGAGCTTTCTTCATGAAATCTCTGAGCTGATTACACAATTCTCCAGCTTCCTTGATTTGTTTGTCATCTTCAGCTTCTTCTCCTAGCTTTTTCACAAATTCTCTGACGTCATCTGAGTATGACGCGAGAATTTTCCTATCGCAATTGATGTGAGTCATTGTGACCTTGCTGGCGTCAAGTGGATAGCCGTGAATGTCAGCTTGGATTTTAGCTAACTGATACTGGAAGACTTTAGCAGCCTTCATCACGTTCTCGAACTCAGACATGATGATGATGACACGAAAAACTGAACTTGAGAACTTGAAAAATGCACTTATCGTTTGTTTGCTATAAATCAGTGTTGAATGTCACTGATTACACTTTAAACTGTCACTGAATAACAATCCGGTTCGAAGGACCAATTATATTTGCGAGGAAAGCCAGGTTATGCACTGGCTAAATTTGGTGAACTGTAGGATGCAATTTGATGCATTAAAAACGGAGAAACTACATGATAGTTTGTAATTTTTGTATATTTTAAACGCCCACTTGGGCTCAAGTGAATATTATTGAATGTACATGTCAAGTCAAAAGGGAAAAAGGAACGTGGCTCTTGATGAGAGTCCACAAACTCAACTCTGAGAGCTACGACATGAATGATATATGATTATGACAATAAAATGTGTGCTGCTGCTGGAGCTCTGGAGAACGTGGAATGGGAGTTCGGCATGCCTTCAGCAAGCTGTAACTTGAAAACTCCTTTCATGCTGCTTGAAGGGTGCCTTCTCTTGTACATCCAGGTTTCTCCAGATGTCTCCAGGAAGGCAAATCCGTCACCAACAGTACATAACAAACCATTTACATATATCAGAAAGACAAATAGTTATTTTATTAAATTAATTTCATAGTTTAACATTCATAATTGATTTGATACCATTAATTTTACAAAGTCCATCATCTTGTTTGTCAAATTTAAAGTTTATTCTCATTTCCTAATCAACTTCTAAACTTAACTTGTTGAATTTTAATCGCGACTAAAATTTGAGACTCTACCTGTTTTATCAGACTATTAAATGAACACGAACAATGAAGCAGGTTATCAAACAAATAAAAATAAAACCCCTGATTAAAACACCTTGATATACAAGAAAAATAGCTTGTTCCTGTACCATTCCATATGCATACACCTCATACATACATGGTCTCATTCAGGAAGAGTCTATTTGTCGGTTGCTTAAGTAAAGATCATATTAAGGCACGCTAAGATTCTGTTGAAGATCATGATCAGCGAGTGCCAAAAATAAGAGTGTTTCTGGGCTTGAAACCAGAGTATCAACGGCCAGCACGTATACCCTGTCATGATAAAATACTGCATGAGCATTGGTAAAAAAATTGCGAATAATATAGGTCATGTATATCTTTGTATAAGTCCATACATTACTTATGTCTGGAGTCGTTGGAAAAATTCACATACTCGCCCTTCGCATTCATGTGCTCATATCTCACCCTATTATAAAAAAAGTTGTTGTAGCAGAGATGCTGAGCTACGCCAAGATGCAGTTTACTATGTGAATATTTTACTGATATATCATATATTATGTATATGCCGGTATTCTTCAGAGTTCTGCCCAATTCACATCCACGAGGTACAGTAGCTGCAGTTACTGCATCAAAGTTGTATGTGCTCAAACTAAAGTTTGTTATCTTATCTTATCTATTCAAAACTCGCTAATTAAAAATTTAAAACCACAATACTACTGGTCCCATCTCAGTCGTTTGTGAAAGTGAAAGTTGAGTGAAGAAGGATTCACGTTTATCATGAAGCGCAGTGAACATGAATCAGGTAAAATCCAAAAATTAACATCGCTTTAACACTACAAGATTTGCTGCAGATAGAAAACGTATTACACATTGTGTATTATTAACTGATTGGAAATCACACTGATGTAGTTGTAAAAACTTAAAATATCTAAAGAAAAGTTAAAACAGAATGGCTCAAAGCATATGAATTACTATTCACGAGGGACAGTATAACCTTTCTTCGCTCAAGATTTGGTATCAGAGATCTAGACCCCAGTCTTCAATCATCTTCATTCTTTGGCCAGCAGTATGGCTCTTCACCAAACCTTAACGGTTAAGGCTTAACCTCTTCAAGTGAATTAAGCGATTCAAACGCTGGAAGTGAATGCAATTTTGCCATTTCTGTTTTGTATGTATGTTGCATGTCCAAGTCCAATCACTACATTTTAGGAGTTATTTTGTAGGAAATTTTATGAAAAGCTAACGAAATTCCATGAAATTTTTCATATTCCTAGCGTATTTGAGTTGTAGACTTCAAATTTCATAAAAATATATGTCGCTGCATACTTAAGTTCAATATTTGTAAAATATGCTTAAACGAAAGCTCTTTTATGACAATCCTTGCTGTTTTACAATCGAAAAATAATTGAAAAACAAAAGTTGGGTTGTTGGCAAGCTAAAGTCAAAGTCGGTACTTGCAGTCTATTACGTGAATAGTAACGTGGATATTGGAAACCATTTTTGAGTCGTCGCCCATGAGTTCAGAGAAGGTTTACGTACACGAAATTAAGGATCATTTGCGAACAAAAATCATGTTAATAAGATGAATAAGTTTGATGCATACATACAAACGCTTTTTTGTACTGAAATAAAGCATATCATTATGCAATTAACGTGTTAACGAAAGCTTAAACTTGAAAGAGAAATTGCTGCAAACAGTCATTTAAAATAAGCTAAAAGCAGTTAAAAAATATTGACGAATGTGTTTGATTATATTAGACTGCTTGGTGGACACCATAGTCTGTTGAGAGGTCCACATAGGTTAAAGTTGTATGGAAAAATTGAGGTGGACACATCAAGAACTTTCATTGTCTTAGATGTTTCAAATTATTAATCTTTGATCAACAGGCGGAGGTGGAAAGCGCCGCCGAGAAGGCGATGAACGAGAGAGAGAACGTGATAGTAGCAAGACTCGTAAATCAGAGGGTGACAGACGAAGAGAAAGCGGACGGGAGGGTAGGAGGGAAAGAAGCCGGGATGAAAGGAGAGAAAGCGGTCGTGAGGAAAGGAGAGAAAGTGGCCGTGAGGAAAGAGGTCGTGAAAGAGGAAGCGGCCGGACTGCAATAATAAGGGAAGATAAAAGAGAAAGTTATCAAAGTGTACATGCTCCAGTTGCACGCAAAGTGGAACTACTTGAAGTTACTCAAGGGAGCAAAGGAGAACTACTTGAAGTTGATCAAGGGAGCAAAGGAGAACTGGCTTCTGGTTATAAGGTAAAAATGATCTTACATCAATCAAATTTTTATTTCTCCGTAAACACACAATGCATATTAACTCCTACAGATTTGATAAAGTAAGCATTACTCATATTCATATATTATGCACTCTGCATTGTAGGGTATGGATTGCAAAGTTATGACAATGGGCTACGAAAGAGCCTGGGCCTTAGATACCAATACATCTAAAGGTGTAATGCCAGAAGGTGGAAAATGTGAACGAGCTGAAGCTGCTGGCAAGCGAGGCGCAAGAAGCGTTGGAGGTGGGCGTAGTGGTCGTGTTTTAGATAGGGAAACACGACAAAAATATGCGAAGGAGGGATTTGACCTTGTCAATTCCCGTGGACGAGCCGAAGATGGGCTGCCACTTGGCAAGAAAGGTGTCCAGGGCAATTCACAGGCAATTAAGCTTCAAGCCAATTTTTTCAAGGTGGAGAGTCGCCCAAACTGGCGGCTCTTTCACTATTATGTGGGATTTACCCCTGAGGAGCCGGAGTTCGACACCTGGCTCAAAAAGGCACTTTTCCGGAAGCACTCTGTGGCGTTGGGGGCTAACATATTTGATGGTAGCTCACTCTACACTCCCAATGCCATCAGTCAAGATGTAATATTTTATTAAGAAAATAAGTTTAATTCAGATTGCGACTTTTTATATAAAAAATTACACATAGATTTTCATTTATACAGGCATTGATACTAAAGTCTACAAGAGAAAGTGACAGAAAGGAGTTCACGTTGACAATTAAATTGGTGGGTGAGCTGGCACCCACCGATGTCACGTACCTCCAGCTTTATAACATCTTTGTGAGAAGAGCTCTGGAAATGATGAAGCTGGAAGAAATGGGTCGTAACTTTTACGACCATACCAAAGCGATTCGGATCAATGCTCACCACTTGGAGTTATGGCCAGGCTTCAAGACTGTAATGAGAAATTATGAGCAGGATATTTTGCTCCAGGTGGAAATCACCTATAAAGTTCTCCGCCTGGACAACTGTCTGCAGGTCATAAAAAATATGACAAATCAGCATAATGAGTATGATAAGGTGAGCTCAAAAATTATTTTTTATTTAATTATTTCAAATATATTCATAAATGAAAAAATTAAATTTTATTATTTTTGTTTTGGCAGGAGCGAATTCGCAATGCCTTGGTGGGTACGGTTGTAATGACCATCTACAACCGTAAAACCTACAAGGTTGATGACATTGATTGGGAAACCACTCCAACGTCAAGCTTTGATAAGAAAAAAGGGGAAATGATTAAATACCTGGATTATTTCAAGTCCAGGTACGGTAAAGATATCCAGGACACCCGACAACCACTTCTGGTCTCACGACCAACCAAGAAGGACTTACATCGGGGGTTCGCTGGCAAAATACTTCTGATCCCTGAGCTTTGCCAGCGGACCGGGTTGACGGATGAGATGAGAGCCAATAACCAACTGATGAGGGCTTTAGCAACTCACCTTCACCCAGATCCTGAAACCCGAGTTGGAAAATTGACGGACTTCATGAGAAAGATGAAAACAACTCCGGAAGTATAAGCTCATTTTGTATTACCATTATTCCCTAGATTTCTGCTATAGAGTAAGTATAAAACTATCATGGATGATATTTGCCTTATTGTTTCAGGTTGTGAAGGATTTTCGTCGATGGGGGCTACAGTTTAATTCCCGACTTGTTGAAGTGGATGGACGGATAATTCCAAACGAGGCGATTGTCTTTGCAAATGATACGATTGAAATGCCCAATGACAGATATGACTGGAACAATGCTTTCCGCAGTAAGAAAAATATGTAGTAAATATTCAAAGAGAAATGTAGTAATTGATTTGTAATTTTTGTTGAAAATCCTGTTTTTTTACAGCCAAGCCAATGCTTTCCTCTGTCCCCCTCAAGACCTGGGTGGTCATTACCACTAGCTCCAGTGCATGGTGTGTGGACAAGCTTGTCAACAACATGCAAAGGGTTTCACGTCCACTAAACTTCCTCATTGCGACCCCGACTGCAGTGTAAGTTGAAAAACTGTATACTTTTTATCGCCCGACCAGTTTACAATATTTTTTCATTGTATTTTAGGCGTCGGATTACTGGCGAACGTCCCAGTGACTTTGCAAAAGCAGTGGATGACGTCATGAATGAGTACAAGGGAAGAGTTCAACTCTTATTTGTCATCTTGCCGAGACAGGCGCTTGACACTTATGCTGCTGTGAAGAAGAGGACCATCGTGGAATTTGGGGGTGAGTTCTCAACTTTAGGACTTGAATTAAAATATGCAATATTTATGGATAGAGTTAATGTCTGACTACATTGAATTTTAGTGCCGTCTCAATGTTTTGTTGCGAAAAATGCCCAAAACGACAAGGGTCTGCTGACCATCTGCACAAAAGTGGTGGTTCAGATGAACGCCAAGCTGGGAGGCGAACCTTGGATGATTCGTAATCCACTCAAGGTAGTTTTTTAAATCAAATTTATGCTAACTGCAGAACGGTGTTCAATTATTTAAATATTTAATTTCCAGACCCTGATGGTTGTCGGGTTCGACGTTCATCACTGCGGAAAACGGAAGGGGTCGAGTGTGGGGGCATTGGTTGCTACCACATCCGCCACCTTTGGAAAATACTTTAGCACAACCAGCACCCATTCAAGCCGAAATGAAGTGTCGGATAAAATGGGGGCTGATTTTACAAGTGAGTTTTAGTTATTTAAGCATGCATAATCCCGTTTTGTGATATGATGGAAAATAGTGGATGTAAAATCTCTGTTTCATTTTAGAGTGTCTTCACGCTTATCAGAAGGTCAACAACTGTCTTCCCGATCGTATTATCATGTACCGTGATGGTGTAGGAGAAGGACAACTCTCCTACGTTTATAATACTGAGCTGAAAAGCATTCGGGTATGTACGTTTTACTTTTAATTTTTATATCTTTTTCAATGTTAAATTATAAATGGGTTTATGTCTTGTAGGACTCCATTTACAGCGTCTATAAGAGCGCTGGACGGGAGAACTCCCAACCTAAATTTTCGTTCATCGTCGTGACGAAAAGGATAAATACTAGATTGTTCGCTTCTGGTCCCAACGGGAAGTCAATTAACCCAGGTCCAGGAACTGTGGTCGATGACGTCATAACTTTTCCTGAAAGGTAAGCGAACTGGATGTCTATATACGTAATTCCATTCAAGTACATTTTCATCTTCAGAGATGTAAATACAACGGCATAATTATTTGTCAGATATGATTTCTACTTGATTTCCTGTGCTGCCAGACAAGGAACAGTCTCACCAGTTTCATACAATGTTTTGTATGATACTCAGGAGCTAAGTCCTGACAGGATGCAGCGATTAACCTTCAAGCTCACTCATATGTACTTCAATTGGAGTGGCACTGTTACTGTTCCAGCACCTTGTCAGTACGCCAGCAAACTGGCGTATTTGACTGGTGTCGCTCTTGGAACAGCAGCAGCTAATGAGCGGCTATCCAACCAGCTCTACTTTTTGTAAAAAAAAAGAAAGAAATGGAGAAGTGTTTCACAATCTCCAGCATGTGTCATGCAGATAAGCAGAAGTTATGAAAAATACTTTTAATGATTACTTATATTCATTAGTTATTTAGGGGAATGATGATGTTGGCAATATATTATGTATATTAAAATTTTCACTTTGAAGTTACATTTTGTAATGTAAAATAAAATGGGAATAAAAAACACAAAATATTGAATAACACGACCAATTAAAATGTTAGATATATTCATCTTTGCAATAGGCTTTCTAGAAAATCATGTATTTTAACTGAAACGGAATGAAAAATTGTGAAAAAACGACAATTCATTTGCATAAAATGAAATGCAATTGTTCATACCTTGTATGCAGTATGAATAGTTGTTGCAGTAGTAGTTAATTGGAACGCCAACGCTCATTCGTCTGAAAAGTTTAAAAATAATTATTATAAAGTCGGAAGATTTCTTCTAATTTACATTGATTACCTTGTTCTCGTTTCCTCTCGATAAAAGAACGCTGATTAAGTAGTTGCATTATGTTATCTGCATCTCTCAACACATCATTTCGGCAGTTTAGAATGGCTCTTACCATCACCGTTGGATCTTGCTGGAACAAAGAGTGCTGCCGTAGAGCCATTGTGGTTGGAATGTTTGGCAGAACAAATCCTGTTCCCGTTATTAGCCTATTTTCGAACGCTTCTTGGTCTTCCTTTTGCCAAGGTCTTGGGTGAAGTCCTAGGAATTGTGCGAATGCTTTCTGTTCCTTCATTGAAGCGTAGAACAGGTTTCCAGCGGCGATCAAGAGGGGTGCCATAATTTTTTCATTTATTAAGGCTCGTCTCTGTGAGATAGGAAGCTGTAAACGAGCTTGGTTCACGAGAGTATCTTGCCCTTCCATACATCGTCCTGAAAACATGTGCAATGTCACTGCTGTCTGATTCTCGCTGTGGAACAGTGGCATCAGCTCATTTACTTCATAAGGGCTGAGAAGCAGCACACTTGTCGTGAGGGGATTTGATGATGATGATGGTGCCCATGAGGTGATGTAGCTCATTGGTCTGAGAAAACTGTCCCACCAGAAGGTTTGAGGATTACATTTACAAAATCCTCCGTGGCGTATAACTGACTTCCCAACCTTCTGGTTGAATTTTGCTCCAAAGTGTGGTGTTTTGGAAGATGTGGCTAAGCTTTACTATTCCTGGTTTGACATAAAGTGTTCCACCCAGTCGGATGAAATTCTCAACGTTTCGATGTAATTTTGGCTCAGTAGCTTCCTCTTCTGGTGGCCCTTCGTCATTGACCTCTTCCTCTTGTTCAGGTTCCAATTCCTTCTCTTGCTCCTCGTCCAGCATACTATAGAGAAAGGTTTGGTTAGGTATGTTATTTTCGCACTGATTTTGTACTAGAACCGCATAGTGGTTGATCAGCTTTTGCACATCGTTCGGTAACGCAAAAAGATCTGTATTATCATTATCATCAGCAACAATAGCAGCTTTGAGTTTTTGCTCCACGTGTAAAAACCATCTCGGAATGATGTCAACCAACTTCTGTTTACTCTTATATGTGCCATATATCTCCTCCAAGCTCAACAATTCTGTGTCCTCACAACGTTTTGCAAGAAGTTCACCATCATTGTCTGATTTTTCAGACATTTCGAACATTTCATCCGCTGCCAATTTCTGTGTGTAGTTTTTCGCTGATGCTGCCCAGTAGACAAGCCCTTCCTTTTCAAATTCCTTACTGTTCAACTTTGTCCAGGAGAGAATGTCTCCAGTTGATACCAAACGGTTCACGTTGTTACCGTAGTATGTATTCATCATCTCAAGTATTTTGTTGTTCGCCTCGTGAGACAAGTAAAAGTGTACAGATTGCCCCCTCCCGAGCTTTCTCATTCTCATGCAAGCCTGCATGAGTTTGTCTCTCCGCATCCGACTTCCAATTGTGACGCAGGCTTGGAAGTTGTTGGGCAGTTTGGTCCGTTCCACGCGTGTGGTAATCGTCCAGATAGACAGCGCATTGCTCAAGTCTGTCATTGTACGAGGAGAGCTTTAGCTGAGCGTCAGAACCTGAGCGTGTTTTGATTACAAGCTCACCTCCGCCATTAAAGTAAACCACTCCTTCCAACGCTTCATCAACTTGAAGCCATAAATTGGCAACAGCTTCATTTCCATCAAGTATCAATGCTCCAGCATCAATCAAAACTCGGAGACCATCTTCTTTCATGTTTTTCAAAATGTTTTTGCAAGTGGTCGCCATTACTAGTGAACGTCTCCACCCGTTCTCTGGTCGCTGTAATGTTGCTTCAAGCTGTTCATTGGTTTTCTGAAGCTCACCCAAGTCTTTCTGGGAGATGGTTGCTGGAAGAAGCAACTGTGTGTCGTTGGTTCCACTAAAACCTGTTGTTGGGTGAATCTGCTTCTCGTAGCTCAAGTCCCAGGCGTTCGTCACCAGTTTTCTGGGAAACTGCTTGGATTCCTTTGGGTAAACACAGTTTTCAAGCCAAAAGTCAATAACTGCTTTGTGCTTTCTCAAAATTGGAAAAAGATGTTTTGCTCGTTGTTCAAAGTCGAGCAAGTTGATTCCCTTGTAGGTTTTGATTGAATCGTGGACCTTTTCAGGTGGAATTTTCTGTATCCAGCCATTATACAATGATTCAGGACCTGCCATTTTCTTCAGCTTGGAGAAAGTTTCCATTAGTTGCTCACCGTTGAGACCAGAGTAGTAGTAGCTCAGTTGAGTCAACACAATTGCCATGTCAGGGTGTCCAAACTCTGTTCGTTCTGCAGCTACGTCTTTTGCTCTGAACGGAACTGCCATTAATTTTTCTCCTTTGCCATTCACTCCACATTCAACCCTCCATCGTTTGGTGAGTGCTGTGAATAACACTCCATGACGCAAATATCCGGATATAATTAACAAAATCTTCGTCAATTCTTCCTCAATCCCATTCATTTTTAAAGCAGCGTTGTGATATTCTTCAGAGATGTTTTCGTCAGTGAGAAAGGCTTTCACTAGCTCGTTTTCTTCTTCCGTTAAAATAATTGTAATTAAATCAATTTTTCCTTGCAGCAACGCATTGACGATACGGTCATGTAAGTTTTTCTTGCATTCATTGCTTAAAATCCGGAAAGGAGTGAATTGTTCCGGATTCGCAACTGAATCATCCTTGTTGAACTCAACGACCTTCTCCCCAAACTGATCGAATATTTGACTTGCAATATCTGGAAGTATTTGGAGGAGTCTTTGACAAACAATCCATCTCATATTGCCCCCTCCGATTTGCAGTTGATTTCCAGTTGTGTATATTAGTTGGTACTTTACGCTGAAAACTTCATCGCTCTCATCAACAATGTCATGGACATGCTCCTTCAACCACTTTTCAATGTTGTAGACTTGAAGAGCAACGTCATGCTTTTCCTGTAGATAATAGTTGTACATCATAAGCCTAAAAGAGAGTCTGTATTCCGGCAGCGTCATGATAACTCCTTTCATTTTCATGCATTCTATGTAGGTTTCCTCAATTTGAGGAAGAAATTGACTAATTTTGTAGTCTCTTCGGCACGGCACACTGTACAACCTCTTGTTCAACAGCCCTCCAATGGTGAAAGTGAGGAGGTTAAAATTTGTTGTGAAAATTGAGCTCAAAACTGTCACTCGACACACCAAGTCGTCTCTAGCCGATAATGTAGACACAATCATCGGAACAATGACAGATGTCTTGCCTTCCCCCATGTTCAACTGTGTCACTCCCCCTCCGTCCATGTTCATCATGTGCTTTGCCACATCAACTTGAATTGGACGAATAGTAACATTTAACTCCAATTCCAACAAAAGCCATTCTGGGTGTTCCAAAGGATCCCAATTCTCAAATGGTTCACTCTCCAGTTCCCTTTCCAGCTCCACTGAATAAATGTCAGATGTACGATAATGGAGAATGCGGTTTAATCGTCTCAGGCTAGAAAAGCAGACTCCTAACTCCATTATTTGCAGACCAAGTTTCCTGTCCTGCTTACTAGTTTCATGCTCCAGTAATTTACGAAGTAATACCACAGGTGCCAAACGAATGTGTATTCCGGCATCATTCAAAGCTTTTGAAATTTGGGTACTGCGTAGAAACCCTCGCAATCGCTCAAAAATTTCGTTTGCTTTCTTTAAATAAGTTTCACGTTGGTGCTCCTCCTCACCTTCTTCAACCATGGTATTGGATACGTCCGCCGTCATCTTCATTTGAACTAAAACTCTTCCCAGATTATCCGCATCATCTGCCACAGTTTTAATGTGAAGTTTGCTAGATTGAAGGTAAGTAGCTGGAACGCTCATAGTAGCTACGTTACGTACAACTTCCAATATTTTATCGACTTTGTTGATAAACCGTTTTAGTAGTAAGTTGTTAAACCAAAACTCAAACTTATTGTTAACTTGAACCCTTATTTCTTCCAAGCGGAGATATTCATCGGAAACCACACTTTCCAGAACCCATGGTTTAATTTTCTTCGAGGGCCAGTGAGAGAATATTGCATTAGAAGCCAAAACTACTTGCAGCTCTCGTGCTTCTAGGAATCTCATTTTCGCATATAAATACATAGACTGTGTTTCATATTGAAATGGCATATTTACAAAATTGTGAACAGTTGTCTTCACAATCTGATTGATTTGATGAGGGACGTATTCATACGAGCTAGGTACAAACTCTGTATTAAGTTGACCAGCGGATGGAAATTGGTGTATGGAAGCTAGACATGAAATATTATGAAGGTTTAGAGCCTGCTCGAAAGTACCCTGCTGGAAATAGAGAAGTGCACCAAGAATGAAAGTAAACTCGTGTTCCAGGGCTTCCCCATGCAGTGCCAAAGTGTAAAGATGAAGCCAGCTTTTCCTCAGATTACTGCTGAACCAGTCATTTAATGGTGGATATGATAATGGCAACGTAGGATGAGGTGGCAAAGGTTTAGAAGTCATAATGAGGGATTCAATGTTTAAGTTGTTGGGAAGAAAATGTAATTTTTTGTCCATTCTCACTTTGGCAATTTGCATCCAGACTTTCGATGGACTTCTCTTTGCTTTCAAGGAGACTGGAATGTTTTCAAAGTATAAATGACTTTTTATGAAATTTGCTTCCAAATGAGCCACTTTATTATAATTCTTGAGGTGGCGGTAGTAGGAGCGCTCTCTCAGTTTAGGAGAAGTCTGTATATCATCATCATTCTCAGGACAAACGTTGGTCGTATTTTCATTTACAAGAGAAAACAATCCTTTAAGCCGATTGCTGCAATTGATTAAATAATCAATAATGATTCCAAATCCGTCGTAAGCTGCGTATGTGTTATGTTGAAGGTTTGATGGCCACTTTATGGTTTGCATTTGTTCCAAATGTTCAGGGTAGTAAACACGTTGAGGAGAAAGTCTATGAATCATTTTGAATGTTTCAAGGCATTCCTCGTCGTAGGGAGAACAAGAGAAAATGAAACCAGACTGGAGTATCCACATTGCCATTTCAGTTCCAGTCAGGCCTGTGAATTCATCTGGGAATGGAGATGATGTTGAAGCATGGAGTGCAGCAAGGTAGACCCAAGCGCTTTTGTCATTTCCAGCCTTGAGTCTATTTAGAATTTGATCCACTTCGAAAGTAAAGACTGGAGGTTTTCGTAATGACGTTGAATCAACTATGACAGATTGGTGTGTCGAATTGGGTGAACTTTTTATTTCAATAATTCCATGTTGAATAAGGAAAAGTTTCTTGAACCCACTGGTTTCCGCAACAGTTGCCTTTTCCAAAAACAGTCCGCTTTTGAGTCCAGCAAACGTCCCTATGCACTGATTACCCGCAATATAATATCCTGGAAAATTTCTGCTGTATATTTTCTCATTTACCAATTCAAAAGTTAGGTTAAGCCTTCTCAAGTTGACACTGACTATCATTTGCTTCGTGGTTAATTTCTCTTCCAAACTGACGACAATGAACTCTTCGTATTCCAGTCTAACTAAACTTTTCACAATTTTTTTAAACGCTTCCGATTTGATTGAGAAAATCAGGCGTGAGTTGTGTTCATGCTGATTTGAATGCACCATCAACAGTTTTCTCTCGGGGCAAAAATGATAGCCAATGCTGTCGTCAGTCTTGTTCCTAAAATATACTTGATTCGATCGGGAGCTGTACCAGTGGGTAAAGTCTTCAATTAAATGATTGGGAACCTGATCGTTAAAAAGCTGAGGAGCAACCAGCTCAAGAATAGCGTTGTCAGACGATTCCCGAATAATCAGCTCAGAATCTTCAGTGAAGTAAAATGTATAATGATGATTCATGTATTTGTTGTTCGTGCTGAAACTTCTAGAGTCCCTTTGAACTTGAAAGCGACAATGCTTAAAAAAGCTGTTAAATAGATCGTGTTGAATTATATTTTCTGGGAGGTACGATGGAGGGTATCCGTCTACCAAAAAGATTCCACGGATCACGTCTACGTGTACTTTGTGTGTTTCACAAATACCAGTCACATTTTTACAATAATAAGTGCCTACATATGCATTTATAAAGGGTACTGTACAACGTGCCCAGTTGAAACAGCTTGCAGTTTTAGCTGCTGACCATTGTCTTGAGGTATAGTCATTTAGATATTTTTTTTTCATTTGATCTATCGTTTGGTGGAGGTAGAACTCAATGTTTAATGGGATCCGGAGTCTTGCATCTCGAACCAGGTTTTGGAGCAGTTTTGAAAAGTTTTTGTGGGCCTTTTCTCGAACAACCATGTGATACATTCGGGAAACGGTGCTTGAGCCAAAATACAATATCATCTTGGTCAAGGATGACGTATTGGAATAGATGTTCTGAACTCACATTGAATGTGTATGCAGAGCATACGGCAGTTTGAAGCAGCAGCTCATTCAATATTTCCATGTCCTTTGTCGGTTCACTTCCTCCTCCACTTGCGTTAAGAATTATATTCTCTAGCTTCATCCACCAGGCTTCAAGTGTGATTCTCACCAATTTTAGGTTTTTTGTGCAAAATTGGCGAACTTCATGACTCTCGTTCAGCTCTAATATTCTGATTGTAAGTAAAATTACAGTAAACATCACCATTGGGCAACTCCAGTTGGTTGTATTGGATTTTGAGATTTTCTCAAGAAGCCCCAAAAACTGGAGTGAAAATCCCTCATCATAAAAATCCACATGAATTTCCCTTTGCTTCCCATTCGAATTCTTTGGCCCAACTTCCCAAATGGTTTGGAGAATCAGGGCCAAGACAGACTCTTGTTCTAGGGAAATGCTCTGATTGGACAAAGCAGCATACAAGTTTCTCAACTGGATTCTGTGTCCACTTCGCATAGATCCAAACGATATGAACTCCTTTAGCTGTAGTTTTTCATGACACTGGTATTGCGATGCAATTATTTCATTTTCAGTAGGGCTTGGTGTGTTCATTGAGGGCTGCAGTTTTGCATATGGCCCATGATTAGCTAAATTAGCAAGCTGAAATGTTAAAATATTTTCTTTCCGTTCAAACTGGAGGTTGGGCACAAAAAAGAAGCTGCAATTGAGTCCATTATTCACAATAAATTCTTCATCTTCCTGCAAAACTACGTCAGGGTTCGCCCTCCCGTAGTGGGTCTCCATCGTAGGCATTCTGCTGCTTCCGAGCTTCACTACAGTGGATTTGGTTGCGTTCGTAGGAAATGAGCTGATGTTATTAACCAAGTCGTTAAAGGATGTCCATATAACTGGAAAAGTTTTCTCACTCAAACCATCAAACAACTGATGGCCGCATATTTCCCCTAAAAAGCTTGCGAGTCCATTTCTCAAGTATGCAATTTCCTCCGGGATTAGTAGCTCGAAAACTACAGCGTCCTGCAAATACTCGTTTGCTTTTAAGTTTGGAAGCGGTCGTTGATAACGCTTGACAGATTTTCTTGTCCTTCCCAGGTTCATGTGGAGTTTACAGCAACGACAGGTGGGGGAATGTTCGTAATTCTCGTAGTATCTACTCCAAACGTATTGACACTCTAGGCTATTTATTGTCCTTTGCAGGTTCCTACACGCAAGCCTTGCCTTTTGGACTTCTTTTTGCTTTTTCTCAGTTTCATTTTCTGTATCTGCCAATATGCAATTTTTAAGTTTTAGCATTTCCGGTGATTGTTTGGCGTATTGAACAGAAAAATTTGATGAGCTAATTGTTCCTTTGTTAATTATGCAGGGGTGTTCTGCCGCTTGGTTTCTTGAGTTGAAATAATTTACTAGGGACTCTAGCATTTCCATGTTTTCCTTCTGTGGGAGGATTAAATTGTCAAACATGATGTTGGGATCAACACCTGAATGGTATTTTTTCAAAAGAGGATGCTTTTCACAGGCAATCTCATCAAGAACTCGGAGCAATTTCAGAACAGTGAGAATCATTCTGGAAAAGGATACTGGGTCACTATATTCTTCCGCGTAGAGCTTCACAACTGTTTCAGTATAGGCGCAAAACAGAGTGTAGACGTCTGATGACGAATCATGGCAATTGAGATTCTTTCGGGTGAAATGTTCAACGTCATAAATCCAAACGGTTTTTGGGTTCATGTGAACATCTCCGCTGTTATCATTTCCCACTGAACGAAATTCCAGAAGAGAAGTTAGGGTTAAATATCTTGGAATGCGCAGCTCATGTAAGCTGGCAGGGTCGTTGGATTCAATTGGTAGACGTGTTTTTGCCAAGTACTCATTGAGTGCTGTCATATTATGCTGAATGTCTCTTTGTATTTCTGCTTCAGAAAGGTGAATTGGTTCACCTTCAAAATCTGGGGTCAACTGCGCCTGTTTCCAGTCAGACTGAACCAACGATTTTAAATTGTCAATGGTTTTAAAGGTTTTTTCCAGAGTGGATTTACGCTCTGTTTCAAGTCTGTTTGTTGGGTTGGGTAATTCCGATAGCTTGCGAGCTCTTCTTGCAAGCTTCACCATCATTTGTGAAATGGTGTCCCAATTGTTTGGTTCTGATTGAACAAACTCTTCACATATTTGGTTTAACATTTCCAGTAGAATGATTTTGTATGCGAGTCGAGCCTCGTTATCATTTCCAAGTTCCTCTCTTAAACTAAGTTGAAGTACAACTTTGGCTGACATCCAAAGTCCAGAACGTCTGAATGGAAGTGTGCAGTTGTTCCAGTTGACTTCATCTCGTACTTTCTTCCTTATTTTAATACTTGTGCACTGTTTCATTGACTCATTGTATTCTTCAGGGCTTATTGGCCCTAGCATTCCAACCATGAATTCAGAAATGACAAATGGATTGGACACTTGTCTATTTTCAGGATATTTCTTGCCTGCCTTCTCACTTACGGGCATGACCAATCCGCATGTTTGAAAGCTTAAATTTTTAATGTGTTTCGTGAATGTAGTGGAAAGTAAGAGCTTGGAAATCGGTGTTACCTCAACAGTTTCTGGGTAGCTCACTTGCACTGAGCCTGCTGTTGACATGATCACCTCATTTGGGAGGGATGCTCGGAATGTCATCAGCCTCATATAACCTTCATCCAGTTTGGTGAAAAGGAGAGTACAGTTCTGGCTTCTGATGTAGAGTGGAATGGTGTTTCCTTTTTGAAGCTGGACGAGTTCCTCGTTGAGAGCGAATTCTCCTCCAAGAGTAGTCTGCAACTTTGTCCATCTGCTCATTGTGTTTGAAGTTCGTGAGATTTCAGATTTGACATTCTCTTTTGATGAAAAACGCTGGATGACGGATGCCAAGAGGGAGAGTAGAACTGTAGAGATTTCTTCTGTGTAGGGCTCCTCCTCTTGAGGTAGCTCTTTGGGAAGGAATACATGCGTTATCAAGGATCTAATTATGCCCTGCCATGAAAGCTTTTTATCACTGATGGCGAGCAGTAATGGGCTAAAGTGTGACTTAATGTCATCCATTTTTAGCAGGATATTTCTCTGCTCTGCAAAACCAAAAGATGATAAATTTAGAAATGTTGAAAAGTACAATAATTTAATTACAAAATGCAAGCTGTATTGCACGCAATCACATGTAATTATCGTATTAAAATATATTGTAATCTTTGGTTGGTCAATTTACTTGTTTCACACGCACTACCGCACGATTTGATTGTAATTTTTTGTTTCACTGAATGATGAAGTTAGATTACAGTTCAATTACAGAGCATGAAGAAAAGTCTTTCTAAAAAGAATTTAACCAGCGTTGGTTTAGATTACGATTATTTAAAAAGTTTGAATCGATAGCATGAATGGTGTAAAGTTTTTAAACTCGCACTAATTATTTTAACTGGTAATGTGAATCAAAGCAAAATGCCCTGCAATTTTCTGACATTTTACTACTATGAATGAACATGCAACTACAACTACTATGCGGACGGTTGTCTGTCTATAATATCCACTGAAATGATTTACGTAGCAAGTTTAACTTTTCTAATTTTGGAGTAAAGCAGAAAGTACCTATTTGTTAACAACCAATTCCGAAGCTGAACTGTTCACTTTTTAAAAGAAAGCCGCAACCTACATTATTCTCTTGCAAATTGTGTGTTCGATTATATTTATGTAACTAAACATTAGCAGTTGATCGCATGTCATGCGACCGGAAGTATATTTACAAATCCATGACGTGATAGTATAGCGTGCTGTCGTGTTAATAAAAGAAGTGCCGAAACCCGTGCATTTCAAGGCTAACCCCAAAAAAAGCATTAAGACAACCGAAACAAAACCATGCAAAAGTGCATGATTGTGCTTTGTGAGGCGAATGAAAAATAGTTTTTATCTCAAAATGAAATAATATCTATTTATCATGATGTATAATACATTATTGCCTTCTTAAATATGACACTCCCTGCTTTACTTACACGCGATTACAGTTTAGATTTCGAGTAGGCGGTTTTTCCTCATGGCCGTCTTAGCTAACACGAACATAACATTGTGCTTTCATATTATATATTTCAAGCATTGTGCATTATATGATAAGTATCAAGGGTAGAAATATTCCACTACATTTTAATGCTTGTTGAGCAAGTGTTGCAGGCCGACGTTAGCCACAGCCAGATACACGATATAGCATACTGCTGTTTCGAGACACAATGCCCCATCCAAATTATGTCTAATCTACCAACATACACGTTTGAATTTCCTTGTCATGATGGGGCATTGTGTCTCGAAACAGCAGTATGCTATATCGTGTATCTGGCTGTGGCTAACGTCGGCCTGAAGTGTTGTCCCGATTTTTGTATCGCTAGTCTTGATATTCTCTATAATGATAATGATATGCGCTAATAACTAATTATGGCGTTAGACTCATGAATCCTGCAAGAATGCCTACATGCTCGAGAAGCACATATTTATTAAGGAATCCATTGCGACATAATACAATTTTTATTTTTTGTTTTTGAATGCAACCAGATTTATAGATAGAACAATAATTGATTATGAGAATTTGTCAAATTACTCATATTACAGTAATACTGAGATTTCAGTAGGTTACAACTTATAATTTATAAGTTATAAAGGATACTTTGCAGGATGGTGATTTGTATTTTAATAAATAAGAAAGCATGTTCCTAACAGTCCCAATTTAAGTGGATGGAACACCTTTGCGTCGAGCTGCTCGATGGATTTCAATCGCCAGTTGTACAATTTCCCCCAGAGCAAAAACTGTTCTTTCATGAGTACGCATCTCCAGCCTTTGAGAGACATCCTTGATGTAATCAACTGCAATCATTGCTTCGTTCATCTGCTCCATCCCAATAGCTGGCACAGTTGCCTCAACAAGAGAGCGGAGGTGTTGCATATTTTCAACTATCGCATCATTAATGCTAGGAAAGTCCTCGGGTTCCAGCATGATTATCAGATGAAAGAACAGGAGACAACACTGAAATATGGAAATGAATGTGAAAATGGGATTTCAAACATGATGGAAGGTTCCATTTAAAAAATTCAAGAATGAACCTCTGATTTTAAATTCTTGATTTCTTCAGACTTCTCCGTAGGAGGTAGTGCAGCCAAGGTGAAGCATAGGTGGTTCCAAACGACAACGTAACGTGTCCCGTAGATTTCCTTATCCTTCACCTTTCGCAGAGAACGAACGCAGTGAGTACGCTCTTTGAGGTTGAGACTGTCAACCATCCCGTTAGAAAGCTGCATGATGATAGGATCCTAAACAAATAATGAACGAGAGTGAGGATTGGTAAAGAGGAATGATGTGGCTAAAAATCTTACAGTGACAGGCTCCTTCAACTGTTCAAAGAACATGCGGTTTCTGAGGATATTTCCAACCGCCTCTGAACAAATCCAACGAGCCTACGTAATGGCAAAAGTAATTGAATTTGGATGTGAATGAGTGAAACTAAAGAATTATAAGGAAATGCGTTGTTTAGTCCCTACATACATCATCGCCAGTCCCAATCTCTGAAACTAATGCCTTCACGATAATACAAACACTAGTTTTCACCTCATTTATCTCTAGCAGGCGCAGAGGTATCCAGGAAATAATGTTACCACAAGCGCGACCAACGTTGTATTTAGCCTATCACAAAAGATAAGCAGGTTTTATATAAAGAAAACTATTTGAGGGAAGACAATTCCTTACTCCTCCCTACCTCAGCTAACAGTTCCAAGCAAACGACGAGAGTTGAGAGGATCCTTATATTTAGCGCGTTGTTTTCAAAGACGTCAGAATCATAATCAGCGACGATGACATCAGTCCAAGAAGCGAAGGTGGAAGCGTACGATATTCTCACCTCGTGGTTACTCTCCAAAAGGAATCGCTCACAGAGCTCAAAGACGTCCATCAAAAAGAGAAAGTTCTGTAAAACAAAAATTGTTTAAAATACTTTATGCTTTTTTAAAAGAAAGAAAAGTTCACTTACAGTTCGGAAGATAGGGAATTCCACATATTTTTCTAAGCACCTTCCCACACGAGATTTCACTCTAAAAGACACATCCGTCGAATCGGCTTGAGCCACACTCAACAAGAATGGGGCAATTCTTTGCTCAACCTTCTCCTGAAATGAGTAAATGTCTTCATTGCATTCACACGGTAATAAAAATTGTCACAAGCTGAAGCCTTACTGGTAAGCGTGAATATAGATGAGAGCCAATTGCTGCAAAGACGTCGATCATAGCTTCATTCAGCGCGGAGGAGCAGTTGGCAAAATTATCAATGAGGTTGTTCACAAGATTGTGGAAACGAACGTCGAATTCTTTGAGGTACTCTCCATCGAGACCTATTGCACCACTCCCAGGTTTCAAATCTCTGCTCATACTTGAAAGAATATTCATGGAACAATTCATGGCTTTACTCATGCAATCAGTTGGAGTCTTTTTGTAGTTAGCACTAAAAAAGTAGTTAAATTACAGGTCGTGCTAAATGAATATTATTGAATGAGCATTAAAAAACTGTAAGAAAATGAAACGCATGCCTGGGACGCTGTAGTTCCATTTCCATTTGCTCCAAATAAGGTGGAAAGGAATCGACAACCGATTGAATAGCCTGGAGAGCAAGGGGTAATTTCCATTCCAGGCCGTAGCTGAACGCTACACTCAGGTCGTTCCAGGAGTGCCAAAGCGTGTTATAGTACGACACGAGGTCCTCGACCTGTGGGTCAAATGGTTGCTTCAGAAACTCAAGGATTTGGTTGAACCGGAGTTCCCTCATCGTTAGAGTTGACCCGGGCCCCGCCATCACATTATTAGTTTGCTAGAAACTTTTAAAAACTTTGTTTGCACAAAGAAAACCTGGATATTTGAGCTGGAACGCTAAAAACCAGGCTATACTTTAAATTACCAAATCTCCACAAGAAAGGTTTAATAATGAAGTTAGTAAGGTTGCCAATGCCATCAACCACTGATTAATTAAAAACACTGATAAAGGGACTGAAGTCATGATGAGGATTCTATATCAGCGCTGTCAGTTGTCATTACATTATGCTAATACCTAATGCATTCACAGATAATGCCTGGTAGAAGGTTATCAAGTTTGGATTAGCATAAATGGGCCAGCAACACGGTTTCTCAAGAAACCCCAATCAATGAATGAATGAATGGGTTAACTATTCTGACAACAGGATAGTGTTGTGAGTTGGGATGCAGAAGTCCAGCTCTATCATTCAATTATGTTATGTTCTAATAATTGATACGTTATTTAATTAAAAGTTTTGTACATTTACAAACCATACCATTTATTGGATTGCGTTAATGCAATTTTTATATATCAGTATTCATCAGCTTATCGCTACAATTGAAAATTTTAAAAAATAAGCTCGATCACCACTTATTTCCTTTTATAATACTTAAGCAAGCTAGTTGGAAATCTCCAGAAAATGCCATTTTTACATCTGATTCCAAAGAATTATCTGCAATCAAGGCGTACCGATCCACAATGTCTCCTAGATCAATTTCGGAGCGCTCCACAAGAACTCTAATCACAGTTCGATAACTATTGCGCCCTTTGAAACGGCTGCCCTTCTGCAGGGCGTTTTGAAGAATTCGTGCGTAGTGGTTGATTGGATTCTCAGCGTATTGCACTGAAAAAGAACAAAGATGTTAGTCATACCACTGAATAGTTGAGTCTACATAATTACCGTTTTGATAATTGTAAATTATAGCAAACCATACCAATGTAAACCAAGAGATTTTGGAAATCTCCAGAAGTTTCTGTTTTCAGACTGTCGATCAAGGTTAAATTAGTAAGTTTTTCGTACTCCTTTGAAATTTCAGCCAGTTCTGAGTATGAGGCTTCGGAGAATATCTCCACAAATTTCTTTTCATCAGTTCCCAGCCAAATCCCAACGCCTGCTTTAACAAGTTTTTTTGCAACCGCTGTTGTACTTTGAACATCCTTATTATGGGGTCCAGAACGGCGTCGTTTATCCTACATATCAAAAAACAATAATTTGGATTGTAGAAACATATCTACCTTCAAGCATATTCGTTTACAAACTAATGACAATAACATTAATTACCTGCATCAAGGCACTCAATAGGTTTTCAAACTCTCCCGAAACATCTGCCATAACTTCAGTTTTGAGGTCCTTTTGAATTCGTTTGATACGCTTCCTTTATTGCATTCACTGTGATGTTTTGAAAACAGCAGAAAATCTGACAAATTCCATCGCAATAGTAAAATCAATAATCATCATCGTGCACATAAAAATTGCTTTCAAATCTAAAATTTTACCTCGGTTAGTGCCAACTCATCAGTTCCATAGCCTGCAATCGCTCCATGAATTTCTGACGCATAAAACTCTGCCTTGTTGTGGAATAGTGAGAGCAACAGCTCGCCTAGTTTGCCTCTAATCTCACTCTTCAGTTCCTTTATCATGTTCTGTTGAATACACTTTTAATTTAACTTCCAAAAATTAGCATGTTTAAATTTTGCAAATCAGCTTACTTTTTTGTAGCGTTTCTGGTATTCCTCCACGATTTCCATTCTTTGCTTTAGAGACCTTCGTGTGAGTATAGAAAGGATTGCTTTCTCGTTCGTTCCCCATCCTTTCATTGCTTTATAAATAGCAGCAGCATCTTTCGTCTCATGAAAATCGTTGTAGTCTCCAATGGTTGGCTTCTGTATTTAAGAATGAATTTTAAGAGTAACAAAAATCCTTCTTCAGACTTTGATTAGAATTTAAATCTTTTAATGTTTTAATCTACCTGTCGATGTGCATGAGAAGACTTCCACACAACGATAAACAGTATTAGTATGGAGGTGACCCATGGAGCTGTTTTTAAATGTGCCATTTTCCACCGTTGTTACTCTTTAACACGAATTGTACCTGAGTAAAATTCAATGGTTGATAAAAGATAGAGGGTAGAATTACACACAGTTATATTATATAACATAGTTTGGCAATACCAGGAATTCTTAATTAAGAAGAAACTATTCAAGTCATAATTAATCGTTACATATGCATAATTGTGATGATGCAACCTTCGAACACGACAGGTTTGAGTGAGTCATTGAATGGCTTTGATTATTTAATCTTACATAAACATAATAGCATTAAGTTTTGGCATTAATCCAAAATCGGGATAATAAGTTGTGACAAAAATGTATTGCATCATCCGAATTTGAGAACTTGATAACTGGACATACAAACTTGTTTGAACCTCGGGACCCGAGAACTTCATCACGGGTGAGATGGGATAGAGGCTCTAACTTAGAGCTGACCAACAAACTAAATTGATGACTCGTCTTTGATCTATTCAAACACGGTTGTTAACACAGCGTCCCAATGCCAATTCGAAACCATTAAGGCCATTAACACTTAACTATATATTATATTGTAGAAGAGAAAGCTAAATAATTTTAAAATGGCATGTCTCTTAGTTTCAACGTGTTAGATCAAGCATTTGAGAGCTCTCATGCCAGCTTTCGTTGACTATTTAACCGTGAGTTGTATATTCAGATGTCAAATCAACTGAATAAATGATCCTAACTTCATTTGAAATGATATGCAATATGGAGGTTACAACCATTTTTATAAGCTTGGATTTAGAATGAACATTTCAACGCATCATTAAGTACATCTTAAAAGATGCCTTGAAGAGAACTAAAAATTGCTTTCCAATTCTTAACATTTTTGTTATCATAAATAAATCTTCTATTGATGTCATAGTCGAAGTTTGTTATATTTATGATTTATGTTATAACTAAATGAATGAGTAGTCATCAGTGGCATCATAAAGGTCACAAATTTAAATCCATGTAAACTTATAGAAATGAAATATCAAAATGTAAGAGAAATACAAATGCTAGTTTGTACCGTTTGTGTCTTTGTATCAATGAATACTTTTGATAGAGCTTATAAATAGAAATATAAAAATCAGTACTTGTGAGTAATTCATTTAAAGAAGTAAGGATGCTATTGTGTTTGCGTTGTTAACGATTGATCTATGCATCTATTGCTACTTTCGAGCATGGGCATTGTGTTGAAATATTGCATTTCAAAAGTTTTGTTAAGATTATCATAGCGCCCCAATGACATAAGTTCACCGGAATCAATTAATGAAAAAGAGATGAGCAAGAGCGAGAATTGCCCACCTACGTTGACTATAGTAATTCCTTTAAATTCATTGTGAACGCATGAAAAGCGCATTTAGCTTCCAATACTAGCTTATAACCGATTATTCCTTTAATAAAATGTGAAGTTTTTATATTGTACAACTCTTGGCTGAGCTGATTATTGAAGTATAATTGCAAATGCATGGCAGATATGTACTGAACAGCGTTATGTTTCAGTCTAGAGAGTCTAACATAATAAAGAATCATAATATATAAAGAAGCTATATATTAATATATATTAGTTTAATACAGTTAACACATAAAATAATAACAAGTTACAATATTGCAAAAAACCCCATTATAACAAAACAATAATGACAATTTGATTAGCGAAAAAATGAAAAGCTCGAATACAACATAAGGTACATTATAAAAAGTACGAAACAACAATTTAACTTCATTTTAAGCTATTAACTACATGCATAACACAAATACATGACAGAATACAATTACTTGCTTAACAAATACAATGAATGAAAGAGATGCATAATAAGTAATTTACATGAAACAGATTAACTTGTGATTAAACTCCTTCCAATCATACTTTTGGCATTCTTTGGAACAATACCGGGCCTTCTTGCACTTGGAACACGTCATGGGCGCATTCCTCTCTCCACAAAATCTGCAAATGTTATCCCGTTTCCCGAGATACTTGAAGCACTTTGGGTCGTCAATTCTAATTCCACCCATCTTCTCTTTTTCTTCAATGCAGACCTGGATTGATACGTAAGGGTTGAAAACTGCGATTCTAGAGCCCACTTCAAGCTTCTCTTGAGATTCTTCCATGTTAAAGATAAAAAGACGAGTAGTGCTCAATTCCTCATCCTCCACAACCAGCTCAATCCATCCAACGTTAAAGTTCGGTTCGTCAATGATGAGAAGCTCTATCCACTTGCCGTTATAAATGCAATCCACAGTCGTCTTCAAGTCTTTTATAGTGATTCGCTTCTTCTCGTTCTGCATCTGACCATGAGGGGAAGGCTGTTTCAGTTCTGGCTCAGACATTCTCATATTTTCCATGCGACGAGCGATGGTGGCAGCGTCATCAGAATTTGAAAACTCCTTCACTCGTTGGCGATGGCTGGTAATCATCCTCTTTCGACCGGGACACTCTAGATAAGGCTTCCTCTGAAGAACACCCACAGCACAATGAGCAGATTCCGGTTTGTACAGTATGCTTTGAAGCCGAACTTTCATATAGCATTTGTATGGGAGAGCACATGGCAGCATGTGCTTCTCGGCTGCCATTCCAAGTTTGAAATACTCTTCCATCCTTGCTCTTGCCTTCTGCGATGCTACTTTGTTGGCTTTGTTGGCAGCAACTTCCTCGAAAAGTACTCCTTGATAATAATATGCCCTAGGTACTCTCTGATTATCTGCTGGGGTCACTCTGAGAAAGTCCTGGAACACTGCAATCGCTCTTTCCCGGTCTTGCTGTAGTTGTGACCTCATTCCCAACAACCAGAAATTAAATGCTGCGGCATAGAGTATTTCGATATTGTTCGGAAACTTCTTTAGTCCTTCCTCGGAATAGAAAAGACCTAGCTTCAAATTAAACGAGTGAAGCATACGGGACAGTAAGTCCCAAAACTGCACATTTTCCGGATACCTTCGAACCCCTTCCTCTAACAGTTCCACTTTCTTGTCGTTGGTCACCCTTGCTTCAGATGCAAAGTTTAGTCTGGCGTAGCAAATCCGAAGTTTCATGTCTTCTTCTCCTTTTGTCCCACAAAACTTATACAACAATCGCTCCATCAGTGATATCAAATCATCAGTGATAAGTAGTGAGAAGTTGGCGAGGTCACTGCTGTTGGTATAACAGTTGTAAACCAAGTCAAGTATCTCCATTGCTTCCGAGTCACTAAAAGTCTTCTTCTTTGACATTAAGTCAACGAGAGCGTTGCTTGTGGTATAAAAATGCACTAATTGAGCAGCGGCATTGGATCCTTCATCGGCTTTTCTTTTGTAAAAAGCAATGTAATTGGGAGTAAAAGTAGGAACTTTCTGGTTATCCACGGTTCCCCTCGGTTCAGACTTCGTTGCTGCTTCCATGCGCTCTAACCGTTCATAAAATGTATAGCCCTCGGTTTCCAATTTGAAAGCCTTCTCAAAATCACGCAATTCGGGTTCTTTCTCGTCACGATAAGCTCCAAATCCTGTTAACATCATTGTAAACTCGTTCTCGTGGATCCTATTCAAGACAGGGTGACCCAATCTTTTCCCAGTCATGTATGCCCCCATCATCTTCCCGGGAGCACAATGGTGAATATAGTAGCACATCAATAATACTGCAGCGTTTGAATCCTTGAGCTCGATAGCTTGAAGCAAGTACTTTTCACCATTCCTGTCACTTTTCGGTACTCCAGCTCCAATAAAAGACATAGAAGCTAACTTGGTGGCTGAAGCCCCTGAACCGTTTTCAGCTGCTTTGGTGAGCCACATGGATGCATTCGAGTTGTCTTGCTCCACAGAAATTCCAAGCAGATACATTAGTCCGAGACAATGTTGAGCTGCTACCACTCCCACATTCTTCTTGGCATTGTTGAATCTTCCAATCAAATTGGGCGACATTTCGGCTGCCAGGAGGAACAGCTTTTGGGCCTCGGTAAAGTCTTGTGTTACGCCACCAACTCCAAGAAAGTAGCAAATCCCTAAATATGTCAGCCCCTCTGGATTTTCAACTTCACTAGCTGTTTGGTAGTACAATGCTGCTTCTCTCTCATTTGCCGGGGAAGTCATAGGCCAGCCATGAAGCTGTTGATGACCTCGAAAAACATCTTGTTGACCAGGTATTGGTTTACCACCAGCGTGCTTCAATCCAGAGACGTATTCCTCTACAGTTATCTTAGGTGCAGTTGCCTTTTGAAAGTACTCCAGTTTTTTCGGAGAATGTCTGTGGCTCGAGATCAAAATTGAGATAACCATCATCACTGATTACAAGTTGCAGAACTTTACAAGCTTCCAAGTCCTTTTGATATCCTGTCTCTCCGGGGAAAGAATAGCGCTCGAGTATAATGTTGATAGCATCTCCCTTTTTTGTTAAATATCGGAGCCTTGAGCAATCATATAGTCCGCGTTTCGAGAGCAGTCATTCAGCTTCAAAGCTTGAATCCCATCTTCTATAGCCTTACGGCACTTAGAATATTCCAGGTGTCTAACCTCAAAGACATATGGGTTGACCTCTGCAAGCCCTCTGACTTGGAAGGCCCTCACGTGGCATTCGGCCCGTTTTTCATAAGCTGCTGCTTGATGAACTGCTAGTAAACTTGGGATCTGAATTGCCTTACTGTAGCATTCGATCGCCTTGTCGAATTTATTCTGGCTCATGAGCTTCTCCGCTTCCGCAAACAGCTTCTCTGAGGATTTCAGGGCATCAACGGAAGACGTTGGTCCAGCCTTGGTTATGATAGCTTCGATTTCTTCATTCCTGACACCGAGACCCTTCAAACTTGCTCGAAATACTTCCACCTTCTTGTTGTACTCCTGAAGAGATAACTTTTTGGTTTGATTGGCAGTCATGTCACTCATCAAATTTGCTAGTTGACAAACAAATCCGTTTTCAACGTCGTAACAACTTCGAGTGCCAAAGTTTTGGAGGACGACTGAAATGGTTGCAAGATTCCAATCCCCCAGATAACCCTTCCTGATCGCTTTTTTCTGGTCATGGAGGCTTTGCTGTAGACGGCTTGACCAAGCCTTCGATGAACTCCTTCCCTTGCTTCTCAGAGTGTATCCATTCCTCTAAAGTTTCTTTCTTCCAACGAGTTTGAAAGAGTTTTCGAACAATGGGAACAGAACTGAGAACCATGTTGTTGACTTTGTGGAAGCATCGCTGCTTTGATAATGAATCCATAGTTGATGATTGATAAGAACTGCAATCGACGTCTTTTCTAGTACACAGCTGGAGTTGTTATTGGGTTTAAAAGGATTTCTTAGGATTCAGGTTAGCTTCCACGATGAGACGACCTTGATTTAGGATTCCTCCTGTAAAAAATCAGTGATAACTTACTAATAACCAGCTTACGACAACTCAATCGAATAATTGGCATAAAACAAGGTTAACAAACTCACTAATTATACATTCAATAGTCAACAAACGTCCAGCGAATCCACCACTTCAACTACGGCCTTTAGTTGTCACTGTCAGTTGCGACTTCCGGTTTTGATCAACACTTCAAATGATACTGCGCCGAAAAACTATCATAATTACAAAGTAAGCTTCAATTAACTAATGACCTTCTTCAATGAATAAATTAACAAACACGAAAGACACAATCAGCGACAAATAATTTGTATCTATCAAACAACATCTCAAATCACCAGATTCAACAATGTCAACAATTGACAACAACAATTATAGTTTGTTTAATCACCAATAACTAGATTGAGCTACACATTTAATTATTCTTACCTTTAATTTCCACCTTATCAAGCTTACGAAATGGTCCAGAAATAAAATACGCCCGGTTTCCGTGTCTCCTTGTTTTAGTTTGTTTAGCCGGCTGAGCTTGCAGAATCCTAAGCTAATGCATGCGTTCGTTCTCGTTCAAGCACAGCAAGCACTATACTACGTAAAAGCACACAAAGCGCTTAGGATTTTGTGTTGAGTCTGCGTCTCATATGCATATAGATCACACACGAAGAAATGTACATATAAATCTCAAATCGTAAAAGTAAAGAAGGTTCATGATTTTTATGTAAAATTTTGTCACGATTCTGCATTTTTTAGGTTTGGAAAAGATAAAAAATTAAAATGAAGGAGCAGAGGGTATTTTGTTGTGAATTATATGTGACGTTAATGACAGAACATGATTCGGCAACCAAGACTCAGCAAGAATATGGGACTAAGCATTTTGATCACATAAAAATGCAATTTTGTGTGATTTGAACTGCTATAAATAATCGGCCTGTATTTGACTAAAAATTTGAATGTATAGGTAAGAAGCAGCTAGAACGGACAAAAAATATTGTACCCTAAAACAGGTAGTTGTAATATTAAAAGATTTCACATTCATTTTCGAATTCTTTCTCTCACAACTCCTTTTATGAGTTTGTTGGAGCAGAGCAAGAAGTGGTTCCGCTCGGAGAGATGGAATTTGAGTTACAAATTGCTCATGAAGAGTTTCAAAGAGCATCCGTTTGTTCGTATTAAAGAATCAATACGAGTGCGTAAGAACCATTGTCCATGTTTCTTTCCCAATCCAAATCATCTTGAAGTTGAACTTTAAGCTCGTCTGACGCATTCACATTCTCACATGCAGACTCAAATGTTCCAGTCTTATATCCCCAATAATTATGTGAAGCATGCATATCCCGATTGTTTCAAAGTTTGAAAAGTTGACTGATTTGGTTGAACTGAAAGATGTAACATGTCTACACGTGCCAAAGGAATCAGTAACTGATTATCAGTTTAATATAAATCATAATATGAAAGATGAACATGTTATATGAGGTCGGATATCTGGAATTTTTATCATTCATGTAATATTATTTCGTAAAACTTGTCGCGTTCGGAGAACTGTGTACCATAAATATTTTATTTTGCAACATTGCAACTGATATCATACTTACAAGTTATCAATTTAAACCAATCTTAGAAATAACAAGTACATATAAGAAAGAGCACCATTGTAGTATTATAGTAGAAGACTTCCAGTTTGTAGCTGTCTAAATCACTCCTTTACTTCCCATAAGGAAAGCCACTAGAATAATAAGACAAAATATACCGTTAGATTACCTTTATAGCTGCATAATGCGAGCTGAAGATTCGCAATTTTAAACTTTAGAAACTTACATTCCACTTGCACCCGAGCTTGCTGAAGCCATCGCATTAGATGCTCCGAAACCTCCACCACCGAAAGAATTGGAAGCCGCAAAGGCGTTAGCAGAAGAACCCCCAACCCCTCCAACAGGGTACCCGAAATAACGGCCCTCCCTCTCGGTTGCATCTGGAAAACACAAATATATCAATGTATACAGTTCACTATTCAATTTTCAGTCGTTAATACACAAGCACAAGTCGAATGTTTTTTATAACTTACCACTGCCCTCAGCAGCATTATCAATGGGAACTGCTTGGATGGCCACAACCACTACAGCGAGTACGGCGAAGGTAACAAGGGTTGATTGACTAAGGGCCATTTTCAAATGTTTTTCGAATCAAGTTCGAGTGGTGAAACGAAAAAAGTTTGTTAAGATCTAGAGAATGGTTGTTTTCTGGTGAGATGTAAAAGGTGGACTGCGATACTTCTGGTAGAAATCTGAAGGCTTTATATACTTCAGTCTCCTGCCATCAGTTCCTGAAGGAACTTATGATCAATGATCCTGATCGTATTGAATAGAAAAGGGCTTTCATTCATTTCTACTCGGGAAAAGGGTTTTACCCAAACTATTTTTGTCATTCGCCTTTACGGAGTACTGAAGCAATGGTGACTATATCTAAGCCTACCTCTGTGAGTGGAGTTTTTAAAGGAAAAAGGAAACACTATGATGATAAAATAACTTCTCGGTATTCCCAACAACTCAATTCGGACTTTCCTAACCTTTTTGGTTGATCCATTGCCCAAACTCAAAACAGTTTTAATACCTCAGCATTACACACAAACCCACATTTCAATGGTGTGGTATAGTAAAGCCCTTGCTTTTCAAATGTGTGAACCCTAAACCCACCTTGCCAGTATGATTATGACTGATGTGAGATATCAAAATTTAATTAATTTTTTATTATATGAACCTGACACTGGCAATATTGAATCCTTCATACACGAACTTGAAACATCATCATGCGTATCCAAACGCTTCTTAACCATAATTCACAAATTTTCGCTCGTATATTGTATTTTTATTCAGATGTTAGTCCACAACAATTATACAAGTCAATTAGCACCCAGGTACATTTTATAAGTAAAAGACGAACAATTGCACAACTGTTACTTAAGTCTGAAATAATGACATTCTCATATTACCCCTTGCATTTGACTTGCTTGACGACATGGGCTTGTAATTACAAGCCTTGTATGTGTAATAAACAGTAAATAGGATGCTCAAATGAATTTGGTTATAGTATCGAGATTCTTCATGATTAGAACAGTTATCGCCATCGTTAGTTTCTAACGATGACTTTTTAGGATTTGCTCATGACATTAAGCGTTGAATTTGAAGGGCTACTTGCTGTGCATTACGCGACACGACCCAAAGGTCTTGTTTGCTTTCCAAAGGCACATTTCAGAGAAAGTACCTTTGTATTAAGTTCAAATCGTGAACTTGTTACTTAACCACCTTCATTGGGATGTACATTGTACATACCAAACCCACATGCATGTTTTATCAAGACGAAAAAGTATTAGCTTTCAGTGATCTGCAATGACATTCTGCTTATGGTGAAGAGATGCGCTCTGAAGAGAAATCTAAACTAGGCTCTTGGATTGTATATAACATGTAATTTGCATCTTAGGAACACACAGCTCATTCATGCCAACTATATCGCATTCAAATAGGGATATGCACCGTGAATGGAATGCAAGATGACAAAACTGAGAAGCGACCTTTGTGTTAAACGTCGGATGTGTATACCTTGAGTAAGTACAAGATTAGCATGCTATGCTATGAGTAAGATATCTAACTATATCTAGATGAATGATAAGTATGTTGAGCTGAGAATTGGGATAATGAGTCATCACAGAACAGCCATTACATGTGAGGATAAGAGGTCTTATCCTCACATGGAGAGGAGGTGGTCACCTCCTATATATCCAAGATGCGAGATTTCGTATACCTAAAACCTCTGGAGCATCACACAAGTCAAACAGAGAGTGAAAACGTTCTTATTTCCGTCTTTAAGTACAAAAAAGCTGTATAAATAGACGTGGTCGCAGTACTGAAGATGCTTTTGGTTTTTTACACATGACGGTCTTTTTCTAGGATGAACAAATGTGTTTCACCCCACATTGGGTCATCTTAAATAGTGATTGGGAATTAATTCCCCATGTCTGAGAACCCATGTTTAAGTTTCTAAAATAATCTAAGTGACGCCATGTCGAATTGACGCCCAATAAAGAAAGGGTTACATATAGGGTCGACAAACCCAAGATAACTTTTGAACTAGGAAGGTCAGAGACTTAATTCTTTTTGCATTGTAAGGGCAAACAAATTATCCTGATAGGTTTTTTGGAATTATGTTGATTTATGTATGAACGCCAAAGTTATAGCGGTTTCAAAAAATCATTCATGGTAACCGAAAAATACAAAATCAGAAATTCCAATTTTTCTCCAACTAGACTCAACGATATCAAACTTCTGGCATCGGATTCGGTTTCTACATCGCTTTTTACGTATAGGTCTCCATAACTATTGTCAAAAAGTCACGTTATATGGGTTATCTATGGCTTCAAACTTTTAAGACATTTACTGCTCCAGCGATCGAAATTCGGTGTATGAGCTCCCGTTTTGCATGTTTATATATGTATTCGGGGGTGAGGAATCCGAATCTGGCAATCTTGCAATATTTTGGAAATACATGATATAGCTTACGAAGGGTACGTGAGGACGCCCATGTCATGTCCTTCCTGTATATCAACACACTTCGTATGTAGCTCAGATGAATTAACAGATATCTAAATTTTGTTGCCAGATTCGGATTCCTCACCCCGAATACATATATAAACATGCAAAACAGGAGCTCATACACCGAATTTCGATCGCTGGAGCAGTAAATGTCTTAAAAGTTTGAAGCCATAGATAACCCATATAACGTGACTTTTTGACAATAGTTTTGGAGACCTATACGTAAAAAGCGATGTAGAAACCAAATCCGATGCCAGAAGTTTGATATCGTTGAGTCTAGTTGGAGAAAAATTGGAATTTCTGATTTTGTTTTTCGGTTACCATGAATGATTTTTTGAAACCGCTATAACTTTGGCGTTCATACATAAATCAACATAATTCCAAAAAACCTATCAGGATAATTTGTTTTGCCCTTACAATGCAAAAAGAATTAAGTCTCTGACCTTCCTAGTTCAAAAGTTATCTTGGGTTTGTCGACCCTATATGTAACCCTTTCTTATTGGGCGTCAATTCGACATGGCGTCACTTAGATTATTTTAGAAACTTAAACATGGGTTCTCAGACATGGGGAATTAATTCCCAATCACTATTTAAGATGACCCAATGTGGGGTGAAACACATTTGTTCATCCTAGAAAAAGACCGTCACATGCATGATACAATCATCTCTGGATGTGGCAAGCGAGAGGATATGTAAAATGCATTTCGTTGTTGATCTGAAATATCCAATCTTCTAGTTGTTTTACATCGGAATAAATTGTAAACTGATTAATTATCCTTCTGGAGCTATATAATTAGCGATTTTTGTGCTGGGTTTCGAACTTAAGCCGACGAGTTGAACGAGAAGATCTGAGAGTTTATTGTGTTCCAACTTTTGTTGACGTACTGGAGCTTTGAAAATTAACTGTAATTGCAATAGTGATTAGTCCAGCAAATATGAGTTACAACGCTGTTCTTCGGAAAGAGAATGCTGAGGTGTTCGGGAGAATGTCACTGTCCACTTTGGAAACCCTTCCAGGGTCGTGGGACATCATGTTTGGAGACAACTTCATTCCTAAAACTACCGACTTGAAGACGATCCTCTGTGACTCCAAATTTCCACTATCAATCCACACTGTTCCTGGGGAACGAGAGATCATCGTGAAACCGGACTTTAGGGGTGAAAATTTTGAGTACAAATTTTCTGTTAGCAGAACTACAAAAGTGAGACAACTGAAAGACTGGATTTGGGAAAAAATGGAGATGCAGGGAAAAAGTGGTTTATTAAAAGGTCATAAAATGGCTCTACTTCTTCATCCTGATGATAAGGATGACAAGATCTTGGGAGATAACCAACCGATTAAGGGACATTCTTATGGACTCACTGTTTTTGGAACCTGCCCACGGAAATCATGCCGATCCAACAACATACCTCAGCAGCAAACTACTTACAAGGCTGGTTATGGATTTCTTCGAATAGATTTGAAGAACAAGAATGTCCGTTGTGTAGGCTGCAAGGCTCCAAACTGCAAATTTCCTCCGTCTACACTTGTTGTCTGTGAAGGGAGAGCTCTGTTCAGATTTAAGAAAACTGAGGGACATTTGGACGCACAGACGAAGCTGTTGGAGAGTTTCGGAGGGATAGATGAGTACGCCAGCTTTGACGTTGGAGGGGGAAATGCAGAGTATGATTGGATCGAAGTGACGACAGTGAAGAAGGATGAATCAGTGTATTCTTGCAGTCGATGTAACATGCCGATTCAGAAATGGAAGGAAACTGTTTTGTATGGCTGTCCACTTTCACATCCGGTTCATCGTGGATGCAAGGAGGACCAATGTGGCATTTGTAATGCTCGAGATATCCGGACAGAGAGTTTAACGCTTTGGGTAAGGATGGGAAGAACATTTTTATAACAAAACACTAAATCATTTAAGTACATACATATATCTATTTACTTAATATTTCATATTCTAGTCGATAATCCAACTGGGTCAGATCTAGTAATCCAAGGGAAAGAGGAAGAGGACACAGAGAGTACCTTAGCGGCCGGTAACACGAAGGTGGTTCATTGTTCCCAATCAAATCATCATTTTAATGAGAGAGAGAAATGTTTATTGAACTGTTTATGTTAGTTAGAGAACTGTTTAGTTAAATTGCTTTAGTTTAAAGGCCTCCGAATTTTAGTGTAATCTTATGTTAATTAGTTTATATTTATTCGGTCCTATTGCTGTTACTTTCTATTATAGAAGAGTTTTTTTATATGTAATGAAAAGTGAACTTGATGTGTTTCAAGATCAAGATTATTACAACCTTAGTATTTACATTAGATTAGCTATATTTTCCATATTCAATATTCTCATTACTTTACAAAGGCTAGTAAAACGATATATCAGATAGTGTGATAGCCACAAGAAACTAAGAAATTCCGATTAATTGTTATCACTTCCTTGGAATTTATAAATATGACATAAATTTTTATCGTGTGTGGTTGTTCGAATCAAATCACTGTTTCATATGAATTAGTGGATTAAAAAAAGGTGTTTTAAAAAGTAACCTTGTGTTGATGCATGGCAAGAAGTGTTTGTATTTTAGTATGTGTATATCATATCAATATCATGATATTTGCCTTTGAACTTTTGATGAATGAACTAATGGAAGTATAGCCTCATAACACCACTCAACTTCTCATCATTGAAGCTTTAAAAATGCGTTTGCGTGCCTAGGGATTGGTTGTGTTTGTCAAACTAAACATGTTGTATGCTTTACAAAAAGCGATTATTAAAATCTCATAGCTTTAAATGAAAATGCCATTAACGTAGCCACAGACCAAGATCATTGTTCTCAGAAAATATCTACGGGTGCTTTGATAGATTAATGTTGGAACAAATTTCGTGTCTGCATGTCGCTGTTTGCTGAGAATTTCAGAATCCGTGTCGCTGCTATCACTGCTACATATAGGTATTCAAAATTGTCAGAGTCAGGTTCATGTAATAAAAAATCAAACCATAATTAGAAACATACTGGTAGGTGCGTTCAGGGTTCACACATTGAAACGCAAGCGGCCTTACTATACCACACCATTGAAATGTGGGTTTGTGTAATGCTGAGGTATTTTAATCTGTTTTGAGTTTGGCAATGGATCAACCAAAAAGGTTAGGAAAACCGAATTGAGTTGTAGGGAATACCGAGAAGTTATTTTATCATCCTAGTGTTTCCTTTTTCCTTTTTAGACTTCACTCACAGAGGTAGGCTTGATAGCTCACCATTGCTTCAGTACTCCGTAAAGGCGAATGACAAAAATAGTTTGGGTAAAACCCTTTTCCCGAGTAGAAATGAATGAAGCCCTATTCAATACGATCATTATCATTTTAAGTTCCTGCAGGATCCGATTCGCAGGGACTAAAGTATATAAAGCCTTCAGATTTCTACCAGAAGTATCGCAGTCCGCCTTTTACATCTCACCTCACAAAACAAACATTCTCTAGATCTTTAAAAACTTTTTCGTTTCACCACTCGAACTTGATTCGAAAAACATTTGAAAATGGCCCTTAGTCAATCAACCCTTGTTTTCTTCGCCGTACTCGCTGTAATGGCTGTGGTCATCCAAGCAGTTCCCATTGATAATGCTGCTGAGGGCAGTGGTAAGTTATAAAAAAACATTTAATTTGTACCTGTGTATTAACAGACTGAAAATTGAATAGTGAACTGTATACATTGAAATTTGTGTTTTCCAGATGCAACCGAGAGGAGGGTCGTTATTTCGGGTACCCTGTTGGAGGGGTTGCGGGTTCTTCCGCTAACGCCTTCGCGGCTTCAAATTCTTTCGGTGGTGGAGGTTTCGGAGCATCTAATGCGATGGCTTCAGCAAGCTCGGGCTCAAGTGGCATGTAAGTTGCTAACGGTTAAAATTGTGAATCTTCAGCTCGTGTTATGCAGCTATAAAGTCAATCTAACTTAACTAACGTATACTTTTGTTTATTATTCTAGTGGCTTCCTTATGGGAAGTAAACGAGTGATTTAGACAGCTACATGACTGAAGTCCTTCTACTATACCTTATACATGGTGCTCTTTCTTTTATATTATGTACTTGTTATTTCTAAGATTGGTTTAAATTGATAACTTGTAAGTACATATCAGTTGCAAAATAAAATATTTATTGTACAAATTTCCGAACGCGACAAGTTTTACGAAATAACATCATATACATGAATGATAAAGCAAATGAATGATAAAATTCTGGATGCCTGACCTCATATAACATGTTCATTTTTCAATGATTTATATTAAACTGATTATCAGTTACTGATTCCTTGGCACTTGTAGACATGCTACATCTTTCAGTTCAACCAAATCACTCGACTTTTCAAACCATGAAACAATCGGATACGCATGCCTACACATTAATTATCGGGGATATAAGACTGGAACATCTGAGTCTGCATTTGGGAATGCGTCAGACCAGCTTAAGTTCAACTCAAGATAAAGAAACATGAATTGATAATGCGAGCGGCAGGTGTAAATCATAATAAGAAAAACGTTGCAAAAAATATCATAAAATATTCAAAAGAGCAGACATGATCTGAAATGGACATAATTTAACGCATATGTACTGTCGTTTTTCTTATTATGATTTTACACCTGCCCCTCGGCATTATCAATTCATGTTTCTTTATCTGAGTTGAACTTTAAGCTGGTCTGACGCATTCCCAAATGCAGACTCAAGATTCCAGTCTTATATCCCCGATAATTATTGTGTAGGCATACGTATCCCGATTGTTTCATGGTTTGAAAAGTCGAGTGATTTGGTTGAACTGAAAGATGTCTACAAGTGCCCAAGGAATCAGTAACTGATAATCAGTTTAATATAAATCATATGAAAAATGAACATGTTATATGAGGTCGGACATCCAGAATTTTTATCATTCATGCTTTATCATTCATGTAATATGATGTTATTTCGTAAAACTTGTCGCGTTCGGAAAATTGTGTACAATAAATATTTTATTTTGCAACTAATTTCGTACTTACAAGTTATCAATTTAAACGAATCTTAGAAATAACAAGTACATATAAGAAAGAGCACCATTGTATAGGTATAGTAGAAGACTTCCAGTCATGTAGCTGTCTAAATCACTCTTTACTTCCCATAAGGAAAGCCACTAGAATAATAAAACAAAAGTATACCGTTAGTAAGTTAGATTGACTTTATAGCTGCATAACACGAGCTGAAGATTCACAATTTTAACTTTAGCAACTTACATGCCACTTGACCCGAGCTTGCTGAAGCCATCGCATTAGATGCTCCGAAACCTCCACCACCGAAAGAATTTGAAGCGCAAAGGCGTTAGCGGAAGAACCCGCAACCCCTCCAACAGGGTACCCGAAATAACGACCCTCCCTCTCGGTTGCATCTGGAAACACACAGATTTCAATGTATACAGTTACCTATTCATTTTTCAGTCTGTTAATACATAGGTACAAATCAAATATTTTTATAACTTACCACTGCCCTCAGCAGCATTATCAATGGGAACTGCTTGGATGACCACAGCCATTACAGCGAGTACGGCGAAGAAACAAGGGTTGATTGACTAAGGGCCATTTTCAAATGTTTTTCGAATCAAGTTCGAGTGGTGTGAAACGAAAAAGTTTTTAAGATCTAGAGAATGTTGTTTTCTGGTGTGAGATGTAAAAGATGGACTGTGATACTTCTGGTAGAAATCTAAAGGCTTTATATACTTTAGTCTCCTGCAATTGGATCCTGAAGGAACTTAAAATGATAATGATCGTATTGAATAGGGCTTCATTCATTTCTACTCGGGAAAGGGTTTTACCCAAACTATTTTTGTCATTCGCCTTTACGGAGTACTGAAGCAATGGTGAGTATATCTGAGCCTACCTCTGTGAGTGAAGTCTAAAAAGGAAACACTATGATGATAAAATAACTTCTCGGTATTCCCTACAACTCAATTCGGACTTTCCTAACCTTTTTGGTTGATCCGTTGCCCAAACTCAAAACAGATTAAATACCTCAGCATTACACACAAACCCACATTTCAATGTGTGCTATAGTAAGGCCCTTGCGTTTCAAATGTGTGAACCCTGAACGCACCTTGCCAGTATGTTTCTAATTATGGTGATTTTTTATTACATGAACCTGACTCTGACAATTTTGAATACCCTATATGTAGCAGTGATAGCAGCGACACGGATTCTGAAATTCTCAGCAAACAGCGACATGCAGACACGAAATTTGTTCCAACATTAATCTATCAAAGGCAACCCGTAGATATTTCTGAGAACAATGATCTTGGTCTGTGGCTACGTTAATGGCATTTTCATTTAAAGCTATGAGATTTCAATAATCGCTTTTTGTAAAGCATACAACATGTTAAGTTTGACAAACACAACCAACCCCTAGCACGCAAACCATTTTTAAAGCTTCAAATGATGAGAAGTTGAGTGTGTTATGAGGCTATACTTCCATTAGTTCCATTCATCAAAAGTTCAAAGCAAATATCATGATATTGATATGATACACATATACTACAAATACATTATACTTCTTGCCATGCATCAACACAAGGCTACTTTTTAAAACACCTTTTTAATCCACTAATTCATACTAAACAGTGATTTGATTCGAACAACCACACTATAAAAAATTATGTCATATTTATAAAATTCCAAGGAAGTGATAACAATTAATCGGAATTTCTTTTCTTGTGGCTATCACACTATCTGATATAACGTTTTACTAGCCTTTGTAAGGTAAATGAGAATATTGAATATGGAAAATATAGCTAATCTAATGTAAAATACTTTGTACGGTTGTAATAATCTTGAAACACATCAAGTTCACTTTCATTACATATAAATACACAAAACTCTTCGATAATAGAAAGTAACAGCAATAGGACCCGAATAAATATAAACTAATTAACATAAAATTACAACTAAAATTCTGAGCCTTTAAATTTTTAGTACAAACAACTTTAACTAAACAGTTCTCTATAAAACTAAGCATAAACAGTGTCAATAAACATTCCTCTCTCTCATTAAAATGATGATTTGATTGGAACAATGAACCGCCTTCGTGTTACCGGCCGCTAAGGTACTCTCTGTGTCCTCTTCCTCTTTCCCTGGATTACTAGATCTGACCCAGTTGGATTATCGACTAGAATATGAAATATTAAGTAAATAAATATCTGTATGTACTTAAATGATTTAAGTGTTGTTGTTATAAAAATGTTCTTCCCATCCTTACCCAAAGCGTTAAACTCTCTGTCCCGGATATCTCGAGAATTACAAATGCCACATTGGTCCTCCTTGCATCCACGATGAACCGGATGTGAAAGTGGACAGCCATACAAAACAGTTTCCTTCCATTTCTGAATCGGCATGTTACATCGACTGCAAGAATACACTGATTCATCCTTCTTCACTGTCGTCACTTCGATCCAATCATACTCTGCATTTTCCCTCCAACGTCAAAGCTGGCGTACTCATCTATCCCTCCGAAACTCTCCAACAGCTTCGTCTGTGCGTCCAAATGTCCCTCAGTTTTCTTAAATCTGAACAGAGCTCTCCCTTCACAGACAACAAGGTAGACGGAGGAAATTTGCAGTTTGGGCCTTGCACCTACACAACGGACATTCTTGTTCTTCAAATCTATTCGAAGAAATCCATAACCAGCCTTGTAAGTAGTTTGCTGCTGAGGTATGTTGTTGGATCGGCATGATTTCCGTGGGCAGGTCCAAAAAACAGTGAGTCCATAAGAATGTCCTTAATCGGTTGGTTATCTCCCAAGATCTTGTCATCCTCATCATCAGGATGAAGAAGTAGAGCCATTTTATGACCTTTTAATAAACCACTTTTCCCTGCATCTCCATTTTTTTCCCAAATCCAGTCTTTCAGTTTGTCTCACTTTTGTAGTTCTGCTAACAGAAAATTTGTACTCAAAATTTTCACCCCTAAAGTCGGTTCACGATTGATCTCTCGTTCCCAGGAACAGTGTGGATTGATAGTGGAAATTGGAGTCACAGAGGATCGTCTTCAAGTCGGTAGTTTTAGGAATGAAGTTGCTCTCCAAACATGATGTCCCACGACCCTGGGAAGGGTTTCCAAAGTGGACAGTGACATTCTCCCAACACCTCAGCATTCTCTTTCCGAAGAACAGCGTTGTAACTCATATTTGCTGGACTAATCACTATTACAATTACAGTTAATTTTCAATGCTCCAGTACGTTAACAAAAGTTAGCATACAACAAATTCTCAGATCACCTCGTTCAACTCATCATCTGGGCTTAAGTTCGAAAACTAGCACAAAAATCACTATATAAATCTCCAGAAGGATAATTAATCAGTTTGCAATTTATTCCGATGTAAAACAACTAGAAGATTGGATATTTCAGATCAACAACGAAATGCATTTTACATATCCTCTCGCTTGCCACACAGAGATGATTGTATCATTGCATGTGACGGTCTTTTCTAGGATGAACAAATGGTTTCACCCCACATTGGGTCATCTTAAATAGTGATTGGGAATTAATTCCCCATGTCTGAGAACCCATGTTTAAGTTTCTAAAATAATCTAAGTGACGCCATGTCGAATTGACGCCCAATAAAGAAAGGGTTACATATAGGTCGACAAACCAAGATAACTTTTGAACTAGGAAGGTCAGAGACTTAATTCTTTTGCATTGTAAGGGCAAACAAATTATCCTGATAGGTTTTTTGGAATTATGTTGATTTATGTATGAACGCCAAAGTTATAGCGGTTTCAAAAAAATCATTCATGGTAAACCGAAAATACAAAATCAGAAATTCCAATTTTTCTCCAACTAGACTCAACGATATCAAACTTCTGGCATCGGATTCGGTTTCTACATCGCTTTTTACGTATAGGTCTCCAAAACTATTGTCAAAAAGTCACGTATATGGGTTATCTATGGCTTCAAACTTTTAAGACATTTACTGCTCCAGCGATCGAAATTCGGTGTATGAGCTCCCTGTTTTGCATGTTTATATATGTATTCGGGGGTGAGGAATCCGAATCTGGCAACAAAATTTAGATATCTGTTAATTCATCTGAGCTACATACGAAGTGTTGATATACAGGAAGGACATGACATGGGCGTCCTCACGTACCCTTCGTAAGCTATATCATGTATTTCCAAAATATTGCAAGATACCTAAATTTTATTGCCAGATTCGAATTCCTCACCCCCGAATACATATATAAACATGCAAAACAGGAGCTCATACACCGAATTTCGATCGCTGGAGCAGTAAATGTCTTAAAAAGTTTGAAGCCATAGATAACCCATATGACGTGACTTTTGACAATAGTTTTGGAGACCTATAATCGTAAAAAGCGATGTAGAACCGAATCCGATGCAGAAGTTTGATATCGTTGGAGTCTAGGTTGGAGAAAAATTGGAATTTCTGAATTTTGTATTTTTCGGTTACCATGAATGATTTTTTGAAACCGCTATAACTTTGGGTCATACATAAATCAACATAATTCAAAAAACCTATCAGGATAATTTGTTTGCCCTTACAATGCAAAAAGGAATTAAGTCTCTGACCTTCCTACTTCAAGAAGTTATCTTGGTTTGTCGACCCTATATGTAACCCTTTTCTTTATTGGGGCGTCAATTCGACATGGCGTCACTTAGATTATTTTAGAAACTGAAACATGGTTCTCAGACATGGGGAATTATATTCCAATCACTATTTAAGATGACCCAATGTGGGGTGAAACACATTTGTTCATCCTAGAAAAAGACCGTCTGTAGCTAATTTATTGAGCCGAATGTCGGCCGATTTGCCTTTTGAATTTGGAGACCCAATTTACGGCAAAGATGATATGAGTTCTCGCTGTCTTGGCCCATAAAAAGAAGCATAGTATTTAAATCAAGTCAACAGGATTCTATAGGATATGCTGACTAAACACACATTTCGGAATTAAGGGCATGTTTGATTCTGTAGAACACGGTAGTCTAGCTTCGTCTTTAACCAATCATGCATTCCTTTTATAAACACAAAACAAAAATCTATATGATTCTGACAAAATTTATGCATACTTGTCATTATAAAGACCAGAAAATAAATAAAGTAACTCCAAAGTTTACCAATTATTTTTCACATTTTTGCTTCAAAGTGTAAATATTAAAGTCTCAAGGCAGCGTATGGGAAATTAGAGGCGTACTGGGTGTACTGCTCCAACCAGTCTGCCCTTAAATATCGTTTATGGCTGTTTTTAACAAGGCTTTGCTTTTTGATTTTTCAGAAATCAAGAAAATAATTATTTTGCGTTTGTTTAATTACCGCTTAAATATACTGACGTCAATCGGCTTTTTATTCAGCTGCGATCTTATTTTTTAAGACTCATAAAAATTGGTTAAAAGCCAAGTAATTAAATTCAGGAATAGCCTTTAAAATATGTAGGATCACATGCAAACCTCTCAGCCAAACGTATGTAATCTAACTAAAAACCAGTTGGAAAATGGTAGTTACATCCTAGCCATAAGAAAAAGAACGAGATATATGCTGGAAGAGCATGAAGAAATACTGTTTTAACTATTGCCAAAACCTCCCAGTGAAATTGCTGTGAAATCGAGTCATATGAGATATTAACTGTACCTTTCTATACAAACGGTAATCGTTTTTGACTTTAGATCATTAAATCATTTACTAACCCTGCGATGACAAAAGCTTATATGTTGATCCAAAACTTTTTAATCATAATTAATTAAATGTTTAAAATTCGCCTCCCCAGAACTTTCATTGCGCTATTTTTCAGTTTCCGGTTTTCCTTCAAAGTGTATTTAACTAGACGAGCTTTCACCGACAAGTTGGCTGCAGCTTTTGCAATTCTGAGAGCTTTCTCAAATTTCAAAAAGACGATTGGGGTGGTTGCAACTCGGAGTCTGTACCGGTTTTCCTTTCCAGCATCGAAACCCCTCAGCATACTAAAAGTTATGAGGGATAGCGTTGATTACACGATGAAAACAAATTCAGTACTGAAATATTATAATATTGTAATATAATTATTCAATTTTCTAACTATTACTCTTGAAAATGCCCACGCTAAGTAGGCGAAAGCTCGAGAATAAAGTTTTACCTGTCACCACCTCTAATAGCCAAAAGATAATGTCAATTATATTATTGTTTTTACCCAGGTGTCCGCCAACGCAAGGTGGTTGGGTATTCAAAGAATTGAACACAGAACCTGATCCTGCCTCGGATGAATTTGGTATAGCAAGTAGCAGAGTCTGGTTTGCAAATCATGCCGGCCACAAGGGATAGCCACAAGCAATTCGACCCAACACTAGGCAACCCTCAAAATATCGTTCATGCGGTTTGGGAGCCTATAAACCATAACCAATTGTTTCAATCCAGTTTTTGTTGGATTTACAGTACGTTACATGGTTTGGCAGAAATATTGGCTGTACCTTTGGTAAAACTTTGTGACTTTTTGAACTGTTCCCTTCAGATTGTGATTGTTGACCAGCCGCAGAATTTGAACAATTGACATCTGTCCTTTCCTTCGCATCAGTCTCCTGGATTTTATCCTTTAAAATGATTTCCTGAAGTTTAGTTGTCACTTCCTGTTGTTCTGTAATTATTCGTATATATGGATGAGAAAAGTTAAAAATGCTCAAATTACGATTGAGCGCTGTCGTTTTTGAAGTTCAGGTAATTTTTAAACTGTTACCAATTGAATTATTCCTCGTCTCGGAGAATGGCGATAATGAGCTGAATTTCGTTTTTCCTTGAGTCATCTTGCCTCGTCTTGAACTTTGACTTGTTATATACCTTACTAGCAAATAAATATTTTAAAAACTATAAGAATTACATTACACTTGTAAGTTTCCCATGCACGTTTCAATAGTCAGTCCTGAATAGATTCAGCTGCTCCCAATCCAAATCAACAAATGAGCTTAAATATGTTTAATCAAACACTTATAGGCGAATAAAAACTATATTTGTGTGGGCGACTATACAAAAAGCATTTGTGCATGCATAAGGAAAGTATAGGACCAATGCAGGAAGTCGTTACACCGGTTGGCGGAGCGGGGCAACCTAAGATGAAAAACTTCATATTAGAATGGCTGTGAAAACTAATAACTGAGTCTTTTGTGATTCTGAGGATTATGTTCGACATTTTTGTTAATGAGTTGAACAATAAACTAGTCCTGCATTTTTCTGAAACTTAAGTAATTTTTCCCTAGTCTGCATTAATTTAAAATGAAATTCATCATTTTTACAAATACTTTTATGAGCATTATGATGTTTTGAAATGACAATAAAATCTGGACTATTAAGCGATACATTAATTGCAAGTCATTTAATCAAATTTTAGTGAAATTCAATACAATTTTAGAATAATTCAAATTAGGCACAAGGCAAAATAAAGAAGTCATACTACTTAAGTTTCTTTAGCATAGACATAACACCTCATCCTCACCCGCAGTGGGAGCCACCAGCTCACGTTCACCATCGAAGTATTTCCACTCATTTATCTTGACTTTACCAGCTCTTCAAATCCCATTTTCTTTCCAATTTGTGAATGGCTGGGTTGCTGGACCAGCAAGCAATTAGTGGACACTTTTTTGCTTTCATTTTGATCGACCTTTCCCACATCTCTGTCGCCAGCCTTGCCCACGATACTCTTGAGCGACAACCGTCTTATCAAAGCTGATGAAGTCTCGGATACTTCCGGATGATGATTTCCTCGTTGTTGATTCTTTGTAGAAGTTGAGCTTTGGCTACCTCTTTTCTGGTTTGATATACAGGAAATGGTTTATTAATGACGGCCATCAGTAAGACTGCACTTTAGGTTTCATTGAGTTGAGTTGGACGCCGCAACCAATACAAAGGATCAGAATTATAAATTGGCGAGTGACATAACCAAAAATGGGCTCGTGAGTAAGAATAAAGTTTACCTTCCCATTTGCTTGTCAATGCAACAAGACTCAGATTTTGTTCGGTGTACCATAAAAAGTTGAGTCGGAGAAGAGAGGGGACTCATTTGCATGTTACAAAAATGTTTATCCAAGGGATCCTCTCCAATCATGTTGTCGAATAAAAGAGGCAATCGCTGGCAGTGTTGTCTTTGCGCAATGTGAAACGAAAAGTTTTTGTTCCCTTCCACCTCAATTTCTCCAACTGGAAAAGGGAAACAATATTTTTTGGAATATAAATGAATGCACCTTATATGGTATAAAAATGAGCAAATAATTATAAATTACACTCAGCTCCTCACTTCTGGCTACAAAAAGATTTGATGACAATGTTGGATACCCTTCTGTGCAAAATACAGCAGTTTTGTGTTGATGTACCAAATCCAGACTGTATTTCCCTCAAGAAATGTGTCCTTGACTTGACTACTGTGTATGATTGAGGTGATGCAGTTGAGTTGATGTGTAGGGTAAGATGATGATGATGAGATGTGGGGATTGGATTTATACCAAAGAACGATGCTGTAGGAATCCATATAGCCGCTACACTACACTTTCTTACAAGACGCAAACGATTTTTTGACAACCCGAAACGTTTTTGAAGTAATTTATAAAATATGCACTGCAAAACTAATGAGTGTTTATGGTCAGCTTTTAACTCTGACATCTCAACTAGCCCAAAAGCAGGCTATTTTAACTTCCTTAAAGTCAATATTGTTGGCTTTTCAAACTACTTATGTGTGATGAATAATAAAAATTTGAATAAAGTAATGGCATTTTACTAATATGTCATATTATTTGAGCGCTTGAATATCAATCATTCACCGATTATGTTTATAAATATCTACAAATAATTACGCTAAACCAAATAGCTGCATCTCAACTCGGAGCGTGACGATGATGATGAGACGAGACAGCAAATTATTTTTGAGCGAAGGGAAAGCTTCCAGTTCCTTCGTTGTTTTTATATTCATTAGGACTTTTGTGTTAGTTATGAATGAGGGTAATGCACAAGTTTCAATTAATCTTAGGCTAGAATTTTTTAAAATTATATTTAAATTCAGAATTAAATTAAAAATACAATGACGGAGGCGTTTTAATTTCGGTGGAGTAAAGTAACTACGAGTCTTCTTTAATATTATGTACAAAGTTTTAGTCAGTCAGTTAGTAATGCTATCTAATGCTATCTAATGCTAGTAGTTATCTAATTAAATCCTACACTCAACAAAATCGCCTAAAAATTGGAATTGCTGCTCGTTCTTGCTACTGAAGTTTGATTACGGGTTAAAGTTTCACGTTTAAGGTGAACGAAAGTTGATCCACAATTAGGTCAGTCAGTTCGAAATCGAAAACAATTGAATCAGGAATCATAAAATTCAATTATTAAATTACAGTTCATTCTATATTACACGAGTGAAGAAAAATAGGTTCCTTTGATAAATATTACTCACTCTGATAAAATAACCTACTTTCTTTTATTTCAACCAAGAAGCATTTCTTCGAGCATAGTCTTCAATTTCTCTGATTCTTCTTTATACTTCAATGTTTCCTGTGTTTTATTGATTATGTTGATAGAACAATAGAAAAGTTGTATTTGCGAATAGTACTTCGTTCGTTTCCTCATGAAAAACTAATCATCCAAAACCCAAACTATATCAGCTCTTAGCTATCTATTAGTATAGGGGCAATATGAAACATATTGCCTCTCTTGATCAATAATGCCGTCCTTTCGTTGTTAAAATTTTTGCTTCAGGTTTCCGTTAACGACAGAGTAATTTATACCGTCTTCATTTTGTTGCATTCTACATTTCGTCTACATTTTTAATACTTGAATTATTTTGTGAATGACCACATAAATCTGTCATATGAGCTGATTTAGATTCAACTAATTACACTGCATTTTGGGGTGAATATCGGTAATCTAATTGCTTGACCCGTTTAATAAACGAATTGCTTATCAGAGTCAAAATCAAGAAAAAACGCAAAATATGCTACACAATATGTAATATGTAGCGAAAATTACTAATATGTAATATATGTAATAAGAACATCCGCTTGAAATACTCCGTTGTGACCGAACGGACTCGTACAAAGTTTGGTTCAGTCAGATAACACAAGAAAAATATGTATTTACATAGAATGAACAACTCTAGTGTGTACTTTTGGTAGCTTGAAATTCAGAATAAAATTGCACGCAATACAGGAAGAGAGCAAGATCATTTATTTAGTTGAAATATGCCAGAAACTGGTGACATTTTGTATACAGAGTGGCTGGTACAGGGTGGGGCGGCCTAATATGTCCATGCTTTATTTTAATGATATTTCTGCCCACGCTTATCTTAGGCTGATGATAAATACAGGAAATGAAAGGTAGTGCATTTTTTCATATATTTGCAAAAGGTTTCAACAAAAAATCTTAAAATCCCGAAGATATTCGCAAAGAAAGCCAAAAGGATTATTTAGGATTTTTCCAAGCATAAAAGGCGGAGAAAACAGATGAAAAAAGCGTTTTTCTAATAAGGTCAGGATGTTTCTAAGATAACTGTCTTTCGTAGTGTTCTAAACGTTTTTTAAAGTAGTTAAATAAGATAGGCTGGCTGAATGGTACCACCGAAAATGGAACTATGGAAGGTGAAAATTTCCGGTCTGTTGGAGAAAGTCGATGCGTGGTCTCCGAAGGATGCAGCGAATGTTATCCAAAACGATGAAATGTGCCCAACTAGAACCCTTAGAAAGACCATCCATCAAGATTTGGGCAAAAATTCACTTACAAAGGACCTTCTAGGTTTCTCAAACATCTAAGCTAAGCAAGCTAAAAGCTTAAGCAAAGCCTACGGAAACCACATGTCTGGGAAAGGGTCCAATTTTATTGCTGCATTGGATTCAGCACTATTTTCCCCTACATTATAGGCAGAGGGTCTTTTACAAAAATGCTACAAAAATGACGGCAGTGAAGCCCAACAAATATTTAGACTCAAAGCATTTTGGAAAAGTTTGTAGGGTGAAGGGAATAAAGTGACCCCTAAAATGGCTTCAACGGTGATGGAATCATGAAAGTTTCGATGTCAAACCGACATAGAAACGCATGTAGAACACGCTACACAAACTAGACCATTCGTAAACGCAAATCTAAGCATTTAGAACAAAATTTAGACCGTGGACATTAAGGCCGCCCCACCCTGTAATATGTATGGCACTTTTATCAAAACCTTTTTCATTTTCCCGCCTGAAGTAAATCAGAATGCAAAAATATAGGCTACAGAATACGATTTTTTGTCAAATCACTCGATCGGAAATCACTTCTAATGGCTCCAGTAAGCTTATATGTTATAATTGTAGTGCAACATGTAAATGATAGATCCAAAATGTGTGTGCAGAATATGTATACTAAAATTAATTGGAAACTAATGGGCACTATAATAAGCTATCTTTACATTTAAATGCGCTCTGGCTGCTCAAAACATAGTCTAAGGATCGGTATAATAACAGAGCTGGGAGATCGCGGTACATTCGGGTCCTGAAGTAGTCCAGTGGCAGCTACATACTTTATTTCTAAGGTTACCGAGTACTTGTAAATACGCAGTACCGGAGGCAGTGTTTACATTTATAAATTCATTAAAACATTTGTTAAAATGTAGTATTTGTAGTTTTTGTCCGCGAATCTTTGAATTTAGAATCAGATCTGTTCCTTTTACTGTCTATAGTGACTCTAATCTAAAATTTCATCTCCAATTAGAGACAAAACACTGTACTGGAACATATACAGGGGTATTTTCGGTACCAAGTATCAGAACTAGTTTTTGTATGTACGCGAGTACCTGTACTTTATACCGAAGTTATTATGGTCTCACAGCTCTGCATAACTAACTCACTTGAATGATCCGGAATTGGAAGCTGGATGAAAAAACTTAAATTCTATACTTGTTACCAGTATGAAAAGTGTATTAAGTAAGGAAACGGAGCTTGCGACACAATCTAAGTATTTTAATGCGGCTTGTAAGTTCTCACTCACTGTTTAATTACTTAAATACACTTTTCATACTGGTAACAAGTATAGAATTTAAGTTTTGTCATCCCAGCTTCCAATTCCGGATCATTCAAGTGAAGTTAGTTATGCAGAGCTGTGAGACCATAATAACTTCGGTATAAAGTACAGGTACTCGTACATACAAAAACTAGTTCTGATACTTGGTACCGGAAAATACCCTGTATATGTTCCAGTACAGTGTTTTGTCTCTAATTGGAGATGAAATTTTAGATTAGAGTCACTATAGACAGTAAAAGTGAACAGATCTGATTCTAAATTCAAAGATTCGGGACAAAAAACTACAAAATACTACATTTTAACAATGTTTAATGAATTTATAAATGTAAACACTGCTCCGGTACTGCGTATTTACAAGTACTCGGTAACCTTAGAAATAAAGTATGTAGCTGCACTGGACTACTTCAGGACCCGAATGTACCGCGATCTCCCAGCTCTGTTATTATACCGATCCTTAGACTATGTTTTGAGGCAGCCAGAGCGCATTTAAATGTAAAGATAGCTTATTATAGTGCCCATTAGTTTTCCAATTAATTTTAGGTATACATATTCTGCACACATTTTGGATCTATCATTTACATGTTGCACTACAATTATAACATATAAGCTTACTGGAGCCATTAGAAGTGATTTCCGATCGAGTGATTTGACAAAAAATCGTATTCTGTAGCTATATTTTTGCATTCTGATTTACTTCAGGGGGAAAATGAAAAAGGTTTTGATAAAAGTGCCATACATATTACAGGGTGGGCGGCGGCCTTAATGTCACGGTCTAAATTTTGTTCTAAATGCTTAGATTGCGTTTACGAATGGTCTAGTTTTGTGTAGCGTGTTTTAGCATCTATGTCGGTTTGACATCGAAACTTTCATGATCCATCACCGTTGAAGCCATTTTAGGGGTCACTTTATTCCCTTCACCCTACAAACTTTTCCAAAATGCTTTGAGTCTAAATATTTGTTGGCTTCACTGCCGTCATTTTTGTAGCATTTTTGTAAAGACCCTCTGCTATAATGTAGGGAAAATAGTGCTGAATCCAATGCAGCAATAAAATTGGGCCTTTCCCAGACATGTGGTTTCCGTAAGGCTTTTAGCAGCGTTACTTCCGGTTTAAGCTTGTGTGGGTGGCTTGAGAACCTAGAAGGTCCTTTGTAAGTGGAATTTTTTGCCCAAATCTTGATGGATGGTCTTTCTAAGGGTTCTAGTTGGCACATTTCATCGTTTGGATAACATTCGCTGCATCCTTCGGAGACACGCATCGACTTTCTCCAACAGACCGGAAATTTTCACCTTCCATAGTTCCATTTTCGGTGGTACCATTCAGCCAGCCTATCTATTTAACTACTTTAAAAACGTTTAGAACACTACGAAAGAAGTTATCTTAGAAACATCTGACCTTATTAAAAACGCTTTTTTCATCTGTTTTTTCCGCCTTTTTTGCTTGGAAAAATCCTAAATGATCCTTTTGGCTTTCTTTGCGAATATCTTCGGGATTTTAAGATTTTTTGTTGAAACCTTTTGCAAAAATATATGAAAAAATGCACTACCTTTCATTTCCTGTATTTTATCATCAGCCAATAAGCGTGGGAGAATATCATTAAATAAAAGGCATGGACATATAGGCCGCCCACCTGTACCAGCCACTCTGTATACAAAATGTCACCAGTTTCTGGCATATTTCAACTAAATAAATGATCTTGCTCTCTTCCTGTATTGCGTGCAATTTATTCTGAATTTCAAGGCTACCAAAAGTACACACTAGAGTTGTTCATTCTATGTAAATACATATTTTTTCTGTGTTATCTGACTGAACAAACTTTGTAGCGAGTCGTCGGGTCACAACGGAGTATTTCAAGCGATGTTCTTATAATATATTACATATTAGTAATTTTTCGCTACATATTACATATTGTGTAGCATATTTTGCGTTTTTTCTTGATTTTGACTCTGATAAGCAATTCGTTTATTTAAACGGGTCAAGCATTAGATTACCGATATTCACCCCAAATGCAGTGTAATTAGTTGAATCTAAATCAGCTCATATGACAGATTTATGTGGTCATTCACAAAATAATTCAAGTATTAAAAATGTAGACGAAATGTAGAATGCAACAAAATGAAGACGGTATAAATTACTCTGTCGTTAACGGAAACCTGAAGCAAAAATTTTAACACGAAAGGACGCGCATTATTGATCAAGAGAGGCAATATGTTTCATATTGCCCCTATACTAATAGATAGCTAAGAGCTGATATAGTTTGGGTTTTTGGATGATTAGTTTTCATGAGGAAACGAACGAAGTACTATTCGCAATACAACTTTTCTATTGTTCTATCACATAATCAATAAAACACAGGAAACATTGAAGTATACAAGAAGAATCAGAGAAATTGAAGACTATGCTCGAGAAATGCTTCTGGTTGAAATAAAGAAGTAGGTTATTTTATCAGAAGTGAGTAATATTTTATCAAAGGATACCTATTTTTGCTTCACTCTGTAATATAGAATGAAACTGTAATTTAAGTAATGAATTTTATGATTCCTGATTCAATTGTTTTCGATGTTCGAAACTGACTGACCTAATTGTGGATCTAACTTTCCGTTGCACCATTAAACGTGAAACCTTTAATCCCGTATCAAACTTCAGTAGGGCAAGAACGAGGCAGCAATTCCAATTTTTAGGCGATTTTGTTGAGTGTAGGATTTAATTAGATACTACTAGCATTAAGATAGGCATTAGATAGCATTCTAACTGACTGAACGTAAAGCTTTATTTGTACATATGATTAAGAAGACTGTAGTTATTTACTCCACCGAAATAAAACGCCGTGCCGTCCATTGTAGTTGTTTAATTTAATTTCTGAATTTTAAAATTAATTTTAAAAAATTCTAGCCTAAGATTAATTGAAACTTGTGCATTACCCTCATTCATAACTAACACAAAAGTCGCTAATGAATATAAAAACAGAAGGAACGGAATTTTTCCCTTCGCTCAAAAATAATTTGGCGTTCGTCTCTCATCATCGTCACGCTCCGAGTTGAGATGCAGCTATTTGGTTTAGCGTAATTATTTGTAGATATTTATAAACATAATCGATGAATGATTGTATTCAAGCGCTCAAATAATATGACATATTAGTAAAATGCATTACTTTATTCAAATTTTTTTATTATTCATCACACATAAAGTAGTTTTGAAAAGCCAAACAATATTGACTTTTAAAGGAAGTTAAATATTTAGGGCCTGCTTTGCGGCTAGTTGATGATGTCAGAGTTAAAAAGGCTGACGCATAAACAGCTCGCATTAGTACTTTTGCAGAGTTGCATATTTATAAATTGACTTCAAAACGTTCGGGTTTCAAAAAACGTTTGGCGTCTTGTAAGAAAGTGGTAGTGTAGCGGCGCCTACATATGGAATTCTCTAGCAGTTGCGTTTTTGGTAATAGACAATCCAATTTGTCCTGCATTTGGTATCTCTATCATTCACTTCATCTTACCGCTAGCACTCACTCAAGCTGGGGCATCACGTTCAATCATACACAGTATTCAAGTCAAGGAACACATTTCTTGATGGGAATACAGTCTTGGATTTGTTACATCAACAGCAAAACTGCTGTCGATTTTGCACAGAAGGGTGTCGGCAACATTGTCAGCACAAGAGTCAAATCTTTTTGTGAGCCAAAGGTGAGAAGCCGCGTGCGTAATTTATAATTACTTGCTACATTTTTGTACCTTAAAGGGTATATTCGTTGAAATTTCAAAAAAATTGTTTCCACTTTTTCTGTTTGGATGGAAATGGAGGTGGAAGGGAACAAAAACTTTTCGTTTCACATTGCAAGAGACAACATGCCGGGCGATGCCTCTCTTATTCGACAACATGATTGGAAGAGAGGATCCCTTAGATAAACATTTTTGCAACATGCAAATGCGATTGTCCCACTTCTTTTCCGACTCAAATTTTTATGCGTACACCGAACTAAATCTGAGTCTTGTTGCAGCTGACAAGTCAAATGGGAAAGCACGTCATTCCTACTCACGAGTCACATTTTTGGTTATGTCACTTGCTAATTTATCGTTCTGATAATCTGTATTTCAGGTGCAGCGTCCAACTCAATTCAATGAAAGTAAAGAGTGCAGTCTTACTGATGGCCGTCATTAATAAACCATTTCCTGTACATCAAGCCAGGAAAGAGGTAGCCAAAGCTCAACTCTACAAAGAATCAACGACCAAGAAAGCACCATCCGGAAGTATCCTGAGATTGATCATTTCATCATTTTGATAAGACGGTTGTCGCTCAAGAGTAATCGTGGGCAAGGGCTGGCGACAGAGATCTGGGAAAGGTCGATCAAATGTGGAAAGCAAAAAATTGTCCACTAATTGCTTGCTGGTCCAGCAACCCTGCAATTCACAGATTGGAAGAAAACGGGATTTGAAGAGCTGGTTAAAGTCAAGATAAATGAGTGGAAATACTTCGATGGATGAACGTGAGCTGGTGGCTCCACTGCGGGTGAGGATGGAGGTGTGTTATGTCTATGCTAAGAAACTAAGTAGTATGACTTCTTTATTTTGCCTTGTGCCTAATTTGAATTATTCTAAAATTGTATTGAATTTCACTAAAATTTGATTAAATGACTTGCAATTAATGTATCGCTTAATAGTCCCAGATTTTATTGTCATTTCAAAACATCATTAATGTCATAAAAGTATTTGTAAAAATGATGAATTTCAATTTTTAAAAAATGGCAGACTAGGGAAATTACTTAAGTTTCAGAAAAATGCAGGATCTAGTTTATTGTTCAACTCATTAAACAAAAATGTGAACATAATCCTGCAGAATCACAAAAGACTCAGTTATTATTTT